>PVIJ01011694.1:0-53434 GCA_004024925.1 Scalopus aquaticus
CACACACTCAGAACCTTTGCTACTTTCCACCAGCTTTATGCTTCCCTTTTATCTCTAGAGGATACTGTATGAACTTTGGACACAGGAGGCTTAATATGTAGTCATGTTAACAGAGAGTAAAAGAATGAAGGAAAAAAATAGCAATGTGTGGCAAGAAGAAAATGAGAACACTAAAAACCACATTCCCAGGCCTCTAGGAATCTAATAAAGGAAGTGATCAGGAAGTAGGACCAACCTGATCAACATAGTCCCTTTTCTATAAAATGAACAGTTTGCATTAGACATGTCTGTGAAATTCACCTGCAGCTCAGTCATTTTGGGATTCCAAGAGGCCTGAGAGATACACACTTTGCAAAAGCCCTGGTAATGATGGCTGTCTTCTTCCCCCTCTGCAGCCACCCTTCCCATCCCTGACTCTTAAATCCCTGAGCTCTAATTTCAGGAAATACTACCAAAGGCTTTCATGTAAGGGAATTCTGCTCTTAGTTCCAGATTAAGGAGGCAGGCAGGAGATACTGATTCATTAGCCAAGATAGCACTTGGGAAAGAAACGATTTAACTGTCCAAAAAGAACCATAAATACATTTCACCAGAATCTGTGATAGACCAAAGGACTCCTCCCTTCCCAAGATTTATATCAGAACTTAAATTTGAGTTTTAAACAAATCTGATAGAATATTTGAACTTGGATTAGGCATCAGGTATTAAAGATTGGGAAGTTAGTCTTTATAGCTGTTAAGTATCAGAGTTAATGATTGCATGTAAATTTCAAAGTACAACTAGTGTTCATTTAATAGGTACATAGCAGACACCTATTATATGGTATACAAGCAACACAGGGAAGCGTGTTTTAAGTTCTAGACAATTGTTCCAAAATTTCACATGTATATATAATATTTAAACTTTAATCTGACCAAAGTCATAACTACCTAGACATAGACATTAGAAGATAATTGAGAACATTATAGTTGTTCTTTAAAACATGTTAGTCCCTAATTTTCTTTCATATTTTTTTGTGGTGACATTGGTTTTACAACACTGTGTATGATTTAGAGGTACAGGATCACACCTTTCAGATGTACCTCACCACACCATACCTCCCACCAAGACCACCAAGGTACCCACTGTACTCCACCAGTCTACTGTGCCCCTCTCCACCCTGCTCTCCCTCCTTGCCCTCTGGTACCTTCAATTCTACAGTCAGATGTCTAGAACATGATATTAGTTTGATTTTATCTACCCCTTTGTTTTCTCTCTATTCCACATACAAGTGAAACACTTCAGTATTTGTCTTTCTCTTTCTGACTAGTTTTGCTTAGTATTAGTTCTTCTTGTTCCATCCATGTTGTTGCAAAGGGGGAGAGTTTATCTTTTTATTTTAATGTCTTAGTAGTAGTCCATTGTGTATATGAATCACATCTTCCTAATCTACCATCTGTTTGGGGGCACTTAGGTTGTTTCCATAACCTGGCAATTGTAAATAGTGCTGCAGTGAACACTGGAGTGCATATATCCCTTCAAATTAGTGTTCAGCATTCCTTGGTAGTTACCGGGAATTGGAATGACTGGATGATATGGTAAATCCATTTTTAATATTTTGAAATTTTTCCATACTGTTTTCACAGGGGCTGGACCAGTCTACACTCCCACCACCAGCATATGAGAGTTGCTTTTTCTTCATATCCTCACCAACACTTGTTGCTTCAGATCTTTCTGATAAGGGCCATTCTCACAGGTGTGAGGAGTTATCTCACTGTGGTTTTGACATGTATATATTTCTCTAATAAGTGATGATGAGCATTTATTCACGAGCCTGCTAGCCATCTGTATGTCTTCTTTTGAAAAGTGTCTATTTTGCTCTTTTGCCCATTTTTTGATAGGGTTACTTGTTTTCTTAGTGTGGGTTGCATGAGTTCATTGTGATTCTTTTCCTATGCAAAAAAAAAAAAGCTTTAACTTTATCTAGTCCCAATTGTTTTATATTCTTGTTTCTCTTGTTTTTAGAGATGAATACACAAAACATTGCTGTAACCTATGTCATGGAGTGTTTTGTCTAAGCCTTCTTTTTTATATTTTATGGTTTCAGGTCTTATATCCAAGTCTCTTACCTACTTTGAGTGAATTTGTTGTAGATATTGTAAAATAGTGGTCTAGATTCATCTTTTTGCAGTAGCTGTTGAGTTTTCCCAACATCATTTATTGAGGGAGTTTCCTTTCTCCCATATATACTCTTGACCCTTTTGTCACAGATTAACTGACAGTATATGTGTGGATTTATTTCTGGGCTCTAAAATCTATTCCATTGGCCTGTGTGTCTGTTTTTGTTCCAGCATCATACTGATTTGTAGTATACTGTGAAGACTGAAAGTACGATACCACCATTCTTCCACATTTTTGTCAGGATTTATTTGGCTATTTGAGGCCTATTGTAGTTCCGTATGAATTTCAGTAATGCTTGTTGTATTTCTTTGAATAATGTCATTGCATTGAATCTTGTATGTGCTAGGTAAAAAAAAAAAAAAAAAATCTATGTTCTAGATAAAATGACCCTATTAACAATGTTAATACTTCCAGTCCAGGAGCAGGAGATACCTTTCTGTTCCTTTATGTCCTATTTCTTTTAACATGTCAATAATTTTCATTGCAAAGTTAATTCACGTGCTTTGTTAACTTTATTCGTAGGCCTTTTATTCTTTTTTGATGCTATTGGAAATGTGATTGTTTTCTTGATTATTTTTTTCCTCTTCTAGCTCACTGTTCTAATATAGGAAGGTAAATGATTTTTGCATATTGATTTCATAACCTGGCACTTTGCTGAACTGATTTATTATTTCAATTAATTTCTAGTGTAGTCTTTAGGGTTTTCTATGTATATTATATCATCTGCAAATAATGATAGCTTCTTTCTTCCCAATTTAGATTCCATCTATATTCTTGCTTGTCTTATTGCTAGAACTTGTTTAGCTGGAACTTTCAGTACTGTGTGGAATAGCAGTGGTGAAAGTGGACATCTTTGTCTTCTACCAGATCTTAGTGGAAAAGCTTCATTTTCCAACTTTGAGAATACTGTTAGCTGTGGTTTTGCCATATATGGCCTTTATTACATTGAGGTATATTCCATCTATCCTCATTTTTCAGGGTTCTCATTATAAATGGATGTTGAATCTAGTGAAATGCTTGCTATGTCTATTGTTATGATCATGATTTTCATTTCTCTTTGTTGATGTAGTGAAATACACTGACCTAAGATATTGAACTCTCCTTACACCCCTAGAATAAATTCATGATCATAATGTTTAATCTTTTTAATGTGTTGTTGTATTCAGTTTGCTAAGATTATGTTCATTGGAAAAATTGATCTGTAGTTTTTTTGTTTGTTTTGTTCTGTTGTATGTTTGTTTGTGATGTTCTGGTAGGTAATCTTGGCTGCATAATGTGTTATGAAGCAATTGCTCTTTATTTTTTTTTTTAAGAATTTTACAAGGATAGGCATTAATTTGTCTATGAAATTTTGTTAATACTCACTAGTGAGACCATCTGTTCTGGGCTTTTGTTGCGTAGGAGAATTTTGGTTACTCTTTCAATTTCCTTGTTCATAATTGGTCTGTTCAGACTGTGAGGATTGTAGATTGCAAAAAAATATTTCCATCTCCTCTAGCTTACTCACTTACTTGCATACAGATGTCCATAGTAACCTGTTACATGATCCTCTGTATTTCTGTCTGTTGTAAAGTCTTTTTCATTTTCTTCATGGCCCAGGGGTTTAAGTCTCAGCGTTATTGCCAGACACTGCAGTATGAATTCCTCTGCCAGAAAGCTAACCCACATGGTGCAGCAGACCTCTCCTGTCTCACCCACTGCTTACGACAGCATTGTATTTCAGTAGATTCACCTGTTCTGCTCCCCAGTTTCTGGTGAATCCTCTTACTCCCTGTAACTCTGGCCTACACCCCAGTTCTTGTATGCATAAATAAAATCTTTAAATATATACTTTTTCTTTTCCAATTTGAGTTTTCTCCTCCTTTCCCTTTCTTTCTTTGGAACCTCATTAGAGGTTTGTCTATATGTGATTTTTTTTTTTTTTCAAAGAAATAGCTTTTGGTTTCATTGATCATTTGGTCTTTTTGATTTCTATTTCATTTATTCCTGGTCTAATCTTGATAATTTCATTCCTTCTATTGGCTTTTGACTCTGTTTATCATTTCCTAATTCCTTAAGGTGAGCAAAAAGATTATTTGAGCTCTTTCTTGTTTCCTGATGTAGGCCTGCTTTGTTGTACACTTCCATCTTAGTACTACTTCTGCTGTGCCCCATAGATTCTGGAAAGCGGTGTTTTCATTTTTATCAGAGTATTTTTAAATTTCTTCTTTGATTTCCTCATTAACCCAACAGTCATTCATTAGTGTGGTGTTCAGTCTCTTTGATACCATTGTAATCAGAGAAGATACTTAATATTTCAATATTCATGAAGTTAATGATAATTATTATGTGACCAGTTTGTGATTTATCCTAGAGAATGTTCTATATGCCCTTAAAAAAATATTTAACTACTTTGGGGTGCAGTGCAATATAAATGTCTATTAGGCTCATGTGGTATAATTATTTTTTAAAGGCTAATGTTTCCTTGTTTAATCTGTCTGGTTGATCTATTCATCAATGAAAGAGGGGTGATGAAATCCCCTACTATTATTGTTTGGCTGCCAATGTCTGTTTTCCGGTTTGATAACACTGGTCAACAAATTTTTACAAAAGATATGTTACTGAAATACAATTAGTCATTTCCTGTCAATTTGTATGTGCTCAAAACGAATATGATAGTCAAATTCTAATTTTGGCTCTAGTTTTTTTTTTTTGTAATCTGCAATAAATTGATGTTTACATCACGAAATGAATGCCAATAGTAATAGGCCTACGGTTAATACCTGTAAAAAAATCAAGTCGTAGACTACTTCTTAGATTTCTTCACTTGTCTCTTGTACAGCTGTTCAGGAATAGAATAGATGGAAGACGGTTTCCATTGTGCAAAAGCACAGCCTTAACACTCAGTTTCAAAGAGTCTAGAAATAGTCTCCATTCTTGTGGGTCATGAGTGATTTCTAAGGCATTCATGAGGCCCTTAATATCCGAACAATACCAGAGTACTTTCCTTTCTGAAGAAAGGCTCCAACTGCTGGCAGCGCTTTCAATAGAAAGTAATTGTGACATCTTCTTCTAGAAGATTCCATTGTTGGAGTCTTGATCCTAGCAATTCTGCCTTGTTCTTGGATAAGTCCAAATCACAAACCAGGTCATTTAGGTCTTCCTGCGTTAGTCTGTGTGGGGTTGATGATACACCACAGTGAAAATCAGGATCACTGCATGCTGATGGAACAGGAGAAGAATAAGTCGGCTCACCCTTGTCCTCATCAGATGAATCAAGAGAATATTCTGCTGGAGGTTCTGGAATAGGAAGTCCCTCACCATGTGGAATTGGTCTCAGTGCAGACAGAATGTTTGTGCAGACTATTCTCGACTTCTTTTGCTGCTTTATTCTGCCGCAAAGAGGAGGAACCAAGCAGAAGTGACAGTCTTTTATGTGGTTGCTTGGCTCTCTCCACACCATGAGGACTGCAAATGGCATTGATGGTCGTTTGCCATTTAACCACTGTGAAAGCTGTGTTGGACATGTAGCACAGCATATATGCAGGGCCCAAGGCTTGTCGTGGTCACCAACTTTGAATCCGAAGTAAAGATGATAAGCCTTCTTCACTTGAGAACTGATACTTTCCTTCTGGTTGGCAAATGTCACTTCCCACAAATAGAGCAGAAATTGTCCACGCTTTTAAAACACTTTCGAGGCATGACTGTTCTGTATTATGCCTAAATGTATAAAACATAACAGTTCTATGGAACAGTAGCTTAAACTGTCTTGCACAAAGTCTGAAATCTTTTCAATGCTTAACCTTTCCAACAGGGCTTTCTACAGTGCACTGCTGACATCAGCTTACTTCAGCAGTCGCCTGGCAGTAGTATTGCATTGCATCAGAAAATGATGTAATCAATCCTGGATGATGTGGGCATGGTGGTATTATCCAATGCGATGCAATATTCCATCATTCTAGGCTGATTTAGGATGTTGTTGCAGTCCTACTGGATAAATTTACACGGTGAAACATAAAATGAAATATCTTCATAATGAGAGCTAATAAAAAATGTTCAGGGTTATATTCATGTTCAGCACACCAAGATACTACAGATTAGGGTCTTTTTAATTCAGTAATGATCTCACTGTTGACCAGTGTAATAATTGCCTTATATATTTTGATTGCCTTCATTTGGTGAATATCTACTGAGTATTGTTATGTCTTCTGATATGTTGCTGCCTTAATCATTATGTAGCATCCATCTCTGTCTCTAATACCCTTTTAGTGGGAAGTCTATTTTTTCTGATATCTTCCCTGTCTTTTAGGTACCACTAACTTGTAGGATTGTTTACCAACCCTGTGCATGGATAAACATAGGTTTATCTATGAAGCACAAATGAGTCTCCTGGAGACAGCAGAAGGTTGGATTTTGCTGTTTGATCCATCCAGCCACATTCTGCCTTTTGATGGTGAGTTCAGTCCTCTTACATTTAGAGTGATGATTATAAGTGAGAATTTGTTATAGGCATTTTGTCCCTAGGTGTTGGTTCTATTTCCTTGGTTAGGTTTTTGTGGATTTTCTTCTCTTCAAATTAGATCTAGTGATAAGGAGTATTCTTATCTAGTATTTACAAAGTCCTTCATCTTCTGTTTGTCTGGGAAGGCCTTCATTTCTCCTTCATATCTAATGGAGTGTCTTACAGTATATTTGGCTGGCAGTTTTTATCTTTAAAGTTTCAATACTTCATTCTGTCTCTCCTTGACCATAGTGTTTTCTCAGATATAAACCCGATTGGGGTACTTTTATAATTTATCCGCTTTTCCACCCTAGCCACTGTCAATATTCTTTCTTTTCTTGAACTCTTGGAATTTTCATCATTGCATTTGGATAATCAGGTTGTGTGTTTTTATTTAAGTTTCATTGATTTGTATATGTAGTTACTTCATCTCTCTCTCCCCCTTCTGGAATATCCATTATTCTCATATTGCCTTTCTTCATAGAGTTGGAGAATCCTTGATGTTTTCTTAGTATTTATTTCTTCTGTCTGGATTCTTTGTGCATTGCCATCCTCACAGTCACTCAATGTGGTTTGTTCTGTTTCATAAACTTTCCTCAGATTTTTAAAAACTCCTCTGTTGATCTTGTTACACTCTGCATCACCATTTTCTTACTTAAAGCTTCAGTTTTAATCTTCTATTCATTAATTTTATTTCTCAGGACATCATTTTTTTTTTTTGAGTTTTCTTCTATAGAACTTCCACTTTTCCAGTAACAGATGGAGCCTCTTTTTTCTAAAAGCTTTTTCTGGTTTGACATTTTTGGATTTCTGTACCTGTTATGTTTAGGAGAACTGATCTGCAGTTACTGAGTTGGGGGATGATAGAGGGGTTCAGTCACTGGAGAAAGTTGGTGTGTGGGGCTGGCTTGTGTCTGCAGTACCACTGATAGCCCTTCTCATTCGGTTTCCAGATGTGTTTTTCTATAAATTTGTGCACTGCCAGCACTCATTCCAAGGGGTGGTGGGAGGTGGACTGCAGTAGCAGCCTGTCCTCTTTCCTAGGAACTCAGCTTGCTGGCACACTCCAATTACTCTATACACATCTCTCCTCAGTCTAAGGTACACCTCCATACCACTCAGATCTTCCTTCCCCAGGGCTACCAGTGAAATACACTCCAAAGCTTGCACAGCAGGCTCCCACCCTAGTTGCAGATCTCTTTTCCACCTACATTTTATTGTATGGAGTTGAATTTCCTCAGTTTTCCTTCTGCACGTCAGCTCAGGTCTTTGATATACAAGAGGTGCTTTTGTCTTGCCACAAATCAAAACTCTCTCCAGACCCAGTGCCTTTCCTGGAAATTAGCAGGGAAACTCTGACACCATCTTCTCTGTCCTTCAAATGATATTTGAGAATACTACCTGTTCCTGAAATTGGGAAATCATCTATATTTGGTTGTGATAATCTCTCAGATTTTCCTTGACAATTTTGAGGCATACTAGTCAGGTATTCTGTAGAATTTCTTTCAATTGTGGTTTATCTGATATGTCTTCTCATGATTTGTCTGGGGTTATGAGCTCTCTGGGTAGAAGACCATAGACATAAATTGTCATTCTTATCATGTCACATCAAGAATACATATGGTCAATATGACATCATAAAGCAAAATTTGACCCCCTGGTTGAGATAGTCATTCTGTAGATTTAAACACTGTTTGCACTTATAAAAACCAATAAATTTGAAATAAGATATATTAAAGCATCTTCATAAAGTTTACCTTAGAAAGACTTTCCCCCCAGCCCCAAGGTAACTTTAACAAAGGCATTACACATTTCCACAGTGCTCAGGTTTCTTCCCAATAACTCAGAGGGGCAACAATAAAATACACTGGTTAGGAATTGAGCAGATGGCTAATATGTAAGAATCTGGTGCTTTCCCATCATCTTTAAGTAAATCACAGGAGTAGAGAAATAATGGTGTGAGGGAACAACTCAGTATCCTTGGATGACTGTTTCTTTTCTACAAGTGTACTTATTACAATAATAATTTCTCTGAGTACACACTTCACATGTCATGTAAGTTTCAAATTAATCTGTAGCACTGACTATTCTTTTTACTGAACTACTAAGGACATTTCAGTAGTAATGAAATCACACTATGGCACTATCTACACAGAATGGCTTAAAAAACTTAGTATAGAGATTATATTTTAAGCTATGATATGTGCTAATATAGATATAAGTATATAGATAGCTCTATATCTGTATCAATCTATCACTGTGAAGTTTTGCCTTTTAAAAAGCAGATAAACTGACTGATGTCAGTATATACACTGCCATATTCATAGTTGTTTCAGACACAAGATTCCTATAGATCTTTCTTGCTGAAGTCTGGAATTGAAACACCATGAGATGACTCTAGTACAAATGAATTACTCAGTTTACAGAAAGTTAACATTTTTTTTCTAATTTGTGTTCCACCCTATGCATGGACCTGAGAAAAGACACAAATCATTGTATCCAGTAAGAGACAAAATTTGAAGTTGTTTCATAAATATCATCACACAACTATTAATTTCTTGAGTTATTTGCTACTTGGAAAGCAGAGATGCTAAAAGGAATAATAATTACTGCAAGTTTAGGTTTCAGGCTGCTAAAATTATAGTAATAGAGCTTATATTTGTTTAGAAAATATTTATATAGAAGTAGAGTCCTATTACCTGTCTACTCTTAAACACAACACAGATTATTGCTAGTCACTTTGTCCCTCAAAAAAGGACTTCTCTCTAAACAAAGGAGATAAGATTAGTTATCTAAATTAAGAGTGGATCAAGAATCTGCTGAGAAACCAAAGACTCTTCAACATTAGTTTAAATTTTAGGGCAAGTAAGCAAGAAAGGAACCATATTTTCTAGACCCAGGATCCTTGAAATATATTGATAAATATAGCTACTTCTTTAATAGCAGCCCCTTACCTAAACCATTAAAGAATGAGGTATGCATAAAGATTATTGATGTTTACCCCACCTAATTACCTCATAGATTTCAGCTCACACTATTTTTTTAAAAAGTAATTAGAGAATCAATACTTTTAGACTGGATTATCTTCTTCCAAACCATTTAAGGCATAATTTATTTAACATAGTAGAGCTTTAGAGGATGACCCCAGGTTATCATTTTGAATAATCAATTACTATGCTGTTACTTCCACTTAACATGACACCAGTAAAAAATCTATAGTGTAATCTGGGTTATTAGGTGTTCATTTATTATTATCTATTGAAACAGGAACACAGCCTCTCTTATCTCTCATTTCTAATCCAAATAAACTTGTTTTCTATAAGCTATAAAGCCAGATAGCTAAAATTGTGCCTATATTTATGCACAGTGAGTATACCTAAGGAGGCAATACGATATAATGGTTAAAGTATAATCAGTGGAACCAGTGAGCTTTGTATAAATTCCAGCTCCATTATTCATTGGTTATAACAAGCTACTTGATTCTTCTATGCCTAAGTTTTAATTGTTTGATGGACATGCTAACTAAGCCAACTCCATTGGTTTGGTAAATATTATAATACATGTGAAAGAAAACCATAGTAATCACTAATAGTTAATAATATAATTATATTCATTTCAGTATTATTAGTATAGTTAATCTAAAATTGTTGTTATAGAAAGATGAAGATTACCTTTTATACAGCTCTCATTATGTATTAGGTACTGTTCCTTAATAGCACTAACTGCCTGATTTCTTCCTCATGGATTTTTGGCTGTTCTAAGTTGCTTTTCTTCTATTTTTACCTTGACTATGATCTAAGTAGTAGAGTTGCTTGGCAAGCAAACTAAATATAAATGGATGTTACTAATAGATATAACTTAAAATAGGAACATATGAATATACAAATGTGTCACAAAAGTGACATTTTGTTCTTTTTCTAATGTACAATTTCTTCATTCAAAATGTTCTAGTACAATAAACATAATCGCAGGAAAATGAGCAAATCTGCCCTGTGTACCACTCTCTGAGGGAATGCCTACTCAGTGACTGAATGTTATGTTGTAGTATTTCGAAAAATATTCCTGTTGGTTTTTGTGGCAATCCACCTTGTTATCTCTTTGTACTGCTGCTGTATAATGCAATTAATCCTATGTTTCCACCATTGATATTTAATTGGGTACTATCAAATGACTGGACTAAACTGAAAACAATGGGCTATGTGATGAATGAAGCATGGGATTTCTAGTCTATTCTATATTCTTAGGAGGATAGGTGAGGGTTTTCTTTTTGAAATTTAAATTTAATATACTTTGCAAAATTCTACAGGGTATTACTCTAAGGAAAAATGGTATTTATGAGCCGTCACATGGACGAAAGGAAAGCACAAAGTCCGATGTTGCTTCAGCTTCAGATCCTTACCTTCAACTACTCCCTGAGCTTGTGGGACACAGACGATACATCACCATGCTCTTAGCCAGACAGGCAATGACCCACCACCGTAATCCAGAGCCTGGAAATGCCTGAAACAGAGTCTCGAGAGGCATTCATAGAAAGTCTGAAGGTGTCCTCTCTAAGGGTGAATCCTTGCCAAAAAGTCACCCACTGGCTACAAACAGATCCCTTTCTGATTTTCCAGGGTATACGCAGTATGAGTCACTGCCTTAAAGCCATCGTGGAGGCAGTTCTTTCAGAAACAGGACAAAAACCTGATTGGGTTCCAGAGGCACAAAGGACCTTATTGATTCCTTTAGTAATATGCAGATGAAACTGCGGATGTCTTATTCTGACCAGAGATTTATAAGTGTGCCTTTTAGAAGATAGAATTTAAAATCTCTAATTTTCTTGCCTTTGGCCAATAATTATAAATATTCCTTTAACAAAGACCTTATGAGGTTTATGTCTTTACTCCGAGTAATGTTTATTAGGGATAACATTCCATGAAGTGTGTTCTGAAGCTAAAAGGAGAGAATTTTTTTTTATTGTTTTACTGACAAATGACAACAGAAGAAAAACAGTACACAGAAGGTCTATTTTTTGTAAACTTCATCAAAGCATATTTGCAAAATTTTCTCTTGTCACAAAAATTTATTATGCTGTTAATATACAATACAATTAACTTTACATGATGATGTTTTATGTTAGTGGAAAAAAATTCATTAAAAGGCTAATGGTTTTGGGATGAAATTGACATGATAAGGCTTTGGATTCCACTTGTTTTGGTTGTTTCATGCTGTCCATTTAGCAAACATTGTCAGTAGTTCACTTCTACCCAGGGATGCTGACCTAAAGAGCCTGGTCTGTATTGCGCAGATTCTGACAAGGCTCAGTGGTCCTGTAGACATTGACACACAAGAGCAAGCTAAGAGAAATGGTCAAGAACAGCATTTTCACTGTGTGAATGATCCAATTATTATTCCAGGTCTGTGTGCTCCACTAAATCGAGCACCTCCCTGTGTATCTGGAACTGTGCCATTGCCTTTTCATAGAACCTTGATTTAGTAAAGAGGAGCAGAAGCTTTCTCCTATTCATGGTCTGGCAGGCAATGAGCAAAAAGAACATTAAAAACTACCACAGAAGGAATTATAACGAAGGTTTCTCATTCTCAGGCTCAACTGAATCATTTTTTGAAATGGCATTTATCAGCTAGGACATACAAAAGAAAGCAGGACTTCCAAGTCAAAAGATCTCTCATAAGAGTTAAGAACAAACACTCCTTTTTCTATAGTTCAGATCTCCTCCTTCCAGACCAGATTCCTTCTGAGATCAGCAGTGCAGTGGCTTAAATTCCTGGTTTAGCTGCTACCTCTTCATTTCACATCTTTTACTTTCTATTGAAAATCCAAATCAGAATCAAAACAAAGTTTATTTTTGGATTTTAAACCCAGGGAATGAAAATGAGGTTGTAATGATCATGGCAGTGATGCAATTGAGAACTACAGCTACACAGACAATTGCATTACAAAAAAAAAAAAAATGTTTTCTTTTTATTCAGGAAAATGTCATTGGGATTATGACTTTTGCTTAACCTCCCACACTTTAACTTCAATTTTACTTGCCTTTAAAGAATTCCAAATCACGAGAAATTCTATACCACCTGCTTTAGATTTTCTAACAGAAAGTGAACATTTGAATTTGCAGCTAAACCAGACATTAAAGCTATGGCATCGCTAACTTCCTCTGGAAGGGGAAGGAGATCTGAAATTAGAAACATAAAAGTAAGAAATAGCACAGAAATTCTCATTTTTTTTCATTACTTACAAAACAATTTATTAACTCGTTATAGAAAATAGTAACATAACTGGGTACATGTGCAGATCTACTTCACTACAAAGTTACAAAGGAAACTTCAGTGTGATGTTGTCAACCTGTTATTGCAGAACTATAGTTTTTATATCTAAAGGAATATTTCAATTATTTGTCTTTAGATTTCACTAAATGGGCTAGGAAACTGCCTTCCATTCCTGTCACATACATTTCATTTCTGAACTGAACATATTTCACTATCTGTAATAAAAGAGCACATTATGAAATGCATTACCCTCCAGGGGAAAAAAAGAATCTCAGATGTTATCACTAAGTGTTAGTTACATAAACAATATATCATTACCAGTGTTAATGGTAAGATGTAACTGAGTATCTTATAAACAATGTGAGAGGGATTTGGAAGTAACTCCTTTATGTTGCCTTCTATACTATGCTCCTTTGACTATTTCTCTCTCTCTTTCCACACTCACACTTCCATCTCATCAAACTGCTTCAAGGACCAGATGTGAAAATTCTCAATTAATTTATTCCACTAGTATATTTTGTCAAAAACACATTTGAGCCCTTTTTGCAATTTAGGATTTTGTATATGCTTGTTTTATTGTAATATTGGATAGAACCTATCATATTGAACTTCTGCATACATTCAAAGTTATTCAAAACAAACCTTAAGTTCAAATGGTAAATAAGACTGACACAGTGACCCAATTCATAAAACTTTTTGGACTTTCTCCCACAGATTGTAACCTTTATTCATATGATAAGTGCTAATAGTCCTGATATTTAATCAGTGCTTTTTTTGTAACTTTCGCTTGTTTAATATATTACCACGTAGTCTCTAAGTAATGAAAATGGCATTCAATAGAGTATCCAATGATCAGGAAATCAACTATCCCTGCAAATGGTTCAAACCCCTCAGGGATGCTGAGGCAGGTCTAACCCATTCCTTGTCTGAATTACTGGGAAACATGTGATATAACCATTTTCGGCATGAAGATGATGTTTCAATTAACCTAAAACCACACAGTACATTTTCAGTGCTGGTAAGACATCAAGTTTGCCCTGTATGCTTTATAATGGAAGCCAAATGGGTTAATAATGACAGCAATTATCTTCATGATAATAACAGAATAATCCCACTATGAGGGGCAAACTATTGTAGGAAAATTTGGTATTTTTTGTAGTATTTATCAATCTAATTAGCTATCTGGAGCCTGCATGTTATGCTAAAAGACACTTGATGGGTTATGGTAAATAATTAGACTGAACTAGAGTGAAGTAAAAATGTGTTAAATTATTTTAGACAGTTTAAATAACCTGAACACTATAATCAATTCAATTTTCCTGTTCTCAGCAGAATCAGGCAGTTCTATGATATCATGAACTACTTTTAGCCAATTACTAATAAAAACAAGCAGATGCTAGCCACTATTACAAATGCTGTAGATAGAACAGTGGACAAAATATACCAAAAAAAATTGTTGTTTCATATGACAATATACAAGGTAGAGGAGACAAAGGAGAAATAAAATAGTTTAGATTGTGGAAAGGACTGGGAAGAAAAATTAGGCAAGGAGGGGGCAGGGAATGTCAAAATCGTAGTTGGGGCTATGATTTTAGACTAGTGAAGTTCTCACTAGGGAGAAATCTTAGTAAAGGTCTAAAAGACATGAAGAAATGAACCATGTGCAATCTGGGGTTGGAATATTCTGGGTAGAGAAAACAAACTGCCATTGCCCTGGGGCAGGAGTTTATCTGATACATGTTACAGTTAGCAAGGAAGCTATCTTGACTAGAACAGAGTGAAATAAGGAGGAGGAAAGGACATTGGGAGCAAGGTGACAGAAATGATACAAACTACCTAGGCCCTTGTAGACCACTGTAAGGATTTCACTTTGAGTGAAGGAAAACCATTAGCAGTCTATTTTTATAATTGGAGATTGTTACTGCAGTACCCCAGAAAAGAAAAAATTGTGGGTAGGCCTGAAGAGGTGATTCATAGTGGCTGGTTCGGGGATACATCCTGAAGGTAAATTTATTCTGATTGGGAGATGTGAGTGAAAGCCAGAAAATACTTATTCCCATGTTTTGAACCTCAGGAATAAGAAAGATGGAAGTTTTATTTACTGAAATGGAAAAAATAAGAAATGTCATTTTAGAGGAAGAGTGGGAGTTGTTTGATATTTTAAGTTGATGATGTATATGATTAATACAAGTGCATTTGTTAAATAGGCTGCTGGATGTCTGAAGTTCAAAAATGACATCTGGGATGGAATGTAAACCTGAGAGTTGCCAGAAAGTTGATGGTATAGAAAGATCGCCAAGGGTGCAGCTTTAGAATTTATGAACATAGGCACAGAGAAAGAATGGTTAGTGAAGAAGAAAGAACACTAGACAAAATATAGGGCCTGGAAGCTAAGTGGTCAAGTCTGTCAAAATCTACAGAGATCAAGTATGATAGGAAAAGAAAATGAACCATTGAATTTAACTCGTCAGTCATTGATGACTCTGGCAGAGCAGTGGAGACAAAAGCCTCAGGAGAGAATGATAGTTGAAGAACTGGAAATCCTATAGTTATACATATTTCAAGGAGCTTTCTTAAATAAAAGCAAAATATGCATCGGTAGTTAGAGTAGGGAGATAGGAATCAAGGGTTCTTGTTTGGCTTTTATACTTACTATCATTTAATTCTCACAAGGAATGATCCCTCCATAGAGCACAGTTTACAAATTTGACAAGTTCACATGGTTTTTAAGGAGAACTGGGTTCTATACATAGGCACTCTGATTCAAGAATCTGGGCTATACATCACTACCTGATTCTTAATATTATAGACTTTATGTATCCACCTACTTATATACTCACAAAGTCCCATGGTCTCACTTCTGTGAGACCGTATTTCCAAAGATGAACAAGATAAATACATATTTGTGAGAAAATGAAAGGTCATGAAATACAAACACCATGCACCAGATAGCCATTCCTATTATTCTCAAGATCCACTTGCATTTTGGAGGGCTGAAAACCATCTCTTTAGATCCCCATTCTTCCCAGGAGATACTTGGGTACTCCTGGATAGTAGGAGAGGGGCAGAGGCAAGCTATTTTATTACTATTATTATTTTTGGGGCAGAGAAATAATGTGCTACTCCCATGGGTGAGTTCTTCTGACTCCTTAAAAGGGGTCGCCCCTGCTTACCAGTGACTGAGTCATCAAAGTGAAGGCCCTAAGGGAACATCAAGGACTGTTTACTTCAAGGCAAAGCCTTCTAACCCACTCACACAATTCCCTGACTCTGGGAGTGAGGAAGCAGCTGCCTAAATGCTCTCATCTGTAGACCCAAAGTTCAGCATAAAGTGGCATTTATCTAACTATCCAAACCTTTTTTTTGCGAACACTTAACTCTGCCAGAGATTTCTTTCTCTGTATTCTGAATTTTGAATTATTTAACTTGATATAATAAAAGTGAAGACAGAACTTTGTTCTATTTTCAATATTTGCTCATTTTTGGTTTCTAATGAGGAAGAAAAACTTGAAGGGAAAAAAGTCATTTTACATTTACTATAACATTTAGAAATATTAACCCTGTAGTAGACACTCAATAAATATTTGTTCATTTTTAGACCAATGTTTTGCCTTTTGTGTGGGGGTCTCGTATCTAGATGTCAGATGATTAGAGCCATATGAAGCCTGACTAAAACGGAAATTAAACTGCAATTAATTGAAAAGTATCTGATATTATAGCTCATTTTTTATTGATTTAACTAATTCACTAATTTAGTGTCTATGTGAATACTCATATTAATAATACAACTTAACACCTAGAATTCATCTTTGAATTTGCTTTCAAAGTGATAGTAATGTTTCTAATTTTAGGCTTTATGTGCATAAAATTAAGTACAGTAAACTATGCCACCATGCAAATAATCTTATCTTTACTATTAAGTAGTAAAACAAATTTAAAATGATGTGTTGATTTATTTTTTGAAGCAAAATTTATTGTACCATATTTATTTAGCAAAGTTTTTGCATTAGATTTTAATAAAGGTTGTATAGTAGGGATCTAATGTGCATAACAAATTATGCAAATATAATTTTGGGATATTCCAAATTATCCCAAAACTTATTGCCATAAAATGACAATAAACCTCTATTATAATGCCCCATGAGTCAGGAATTGGGGATAGTTTAGTTGGGCAGCTCTGTCTTGGGGGTCTCTTATCCAGATGATTATAATCATATGAAGCCTGAGTAAAAGTGAGGATCAACGTGACTCACTCACACAGTTGCTAAGCTGGTGCTTGCTGCTGGCAGGAGGCCCCCATTTCTATGGGAGCTTCTCCACAAATTGCCCAAATATCCTCATGACATAGTGATGGGCTTCCCCTTGTAAGCAAGTAATCTCAGAATAAGGCAGAGGTCACCTGTCTGTATAACTCAGCCCCAGGGGACACACACCAACCACTTCCACAGCATTCTTTTGTTCACATGAAAACAATTCAGTGTAAGAGGAGATTACAACACAGGCATAAATACTAGGCAGTGAGGATCACTGGAGGCCATCTTAGAGGCTGTGCGCTACAAATCAACTCTAGCCCCCAATGGCAGAGACTGCTCCCCAATGCAAAATTCATTCACACACCTCCCCCCTCCCCACCAAGCATCCAGAAGTCTTACCCCAATATAGTATCAGCTCAGAAAGTCCAAATCATATCTAAATCAGATCCAGGTAAAAGTAACACTTGGCATGTTGTTCTTCTCAATCTGAAGCTATATGGGGGTAACTGGTGTGTTACCTCCAAAACACATTCTCTGGTTCATAGCAGGATACAGGTTGGCAGTTTCTTAATTAGGGCTAAAGGTTTTGAGTTAATTCTCTGTGGTTTTGGTCCCTTCTGAATTGTTTCTTCTCTTTGATTCATATTTCTTATGCCATGAAAGACAGCCCAATTTAAGAGTTGAGGTTTCCTTAGCCTTCTTTCTGCTTGTAGAAGTTTTAGTTTCTGAGTATCTCTTTTCATTTGTGCTGCCTCTGTTGCTATAAGTGTAAGCTAGTTTGGTCAATACAATCCTCTTAAGCATTTTGTGGATCTCTGATGAATCCTTTGGAGTTTATTCCACAAGACAAAAACCATACCTACCAATCTTTTGACATAAGCTTTCCTTAGACTTACACTTTTGCTCAGACTGCTCAAAGACAATTACATGAAGTTTTTTAGAAACCCCATGGTTGACTGACTGGATAGTTCTCTCAACAACTCATTAAAATATTTCTGAGGTCATAACAAAAGATTTCAGTCATAATTTTAGCTATATTGATATCAAGTTTCCTTGACATCTTAGTATGACTTTTGAATTTGATTTGTCTGGAAGCTACTTATTTAACTGTGTTTGCATCTAGAGAAGCTAAGAATTATTGAAATCAGCAAGTCCTGTTTCATTTATGTTTGGCATTTCTTTATTTCCCATATTTTCCATAAACAGCAAGAAGAAGCCTGTTGCACCTTCAACGCTTTATCCAGGATTCCTTAGATTATCTAGGCATTAGATGCAGTTTTTACTTTCCCTGTCATCATCGACAATGTTAATAACCTTTCTGCTATGACATAACAAGCATTCCTCTTCCTAGAGTTTCCA
The DNA here is from genome assembly GCA_004024925.1 of Scalopus aquaticus. Lineage (NCBI taxonomy): Eukaryota > Metazoa > Chordata > Mammalia > Eulipotyphla > Talpidae > Scalopus > Scalopus aquaticus. The sequence continues at coordinate 18,523 of PVIJ01011694.1, forward strand.
TTAACACTTTCCTCATTGCCAGTCTCCTCAAAAGCATTCAAATTCCTACTGTGTCTTTTCAAAGCCTCAATGTCCTTCTGGTTTTCTCATTTTTTCCTCCATAACTTTTTATGGCAGCACCATAATTCAAGTTATCAAAATAAGTATCAGTTATCTAATTCTGTATAATAAAGTACCCCAAAACTTAATGGCTTAATATAACTTATTATTTTAAATAATTTTGATTTTCTGTGAGTCTGGTGTTCAGTAATGACTTAGCTGCTAACTTTTGTCTTAGGGCGATTCAAGTTAAGACATAAGCTGGGGCTTCAGTCATCTGAAGGTTTGAGCAGGGTGAGAAATCTACATTCCAAGGCCACTCACTCACATGATTGGCAAGTTGGTTCTATCTGTTGGCAGATATTTCCTCTCCATTGGTTGGTTGATATTAATGATATAATGACTCACTCCATAATGAGAAATTCTGGAGAGAGCAAGGTGGAAGCTGCCAAACAATGTTATCTCCATAATATCCTATTGATCACAAGCTACCTGCAACTGAGTGTGGGAGAGAATGATAAGAAGATGTAAATCCAAGATGAGTTATTGGAGGCCATCTTCAGAATCTGTTTACTATACTATAGTAGGCTGAACAGTGTTCTCTCAAATTCATTTCCACTCAGAACCTCTGAATATGCCCTTATTCAAAAACAGCACCTTTTCAGATGATAATCAATTAAGATGAAATTATATTGGAATAGGTAGGTCTTAATTCCAATGACTAATTTTCTCATAAGATGACTATGTGAAGACATAGACCTACACAGAAGAAAGACATCCACATTAAAATGAAGACAGTCATTTAAGTAACACAGCTAGATGTCAAGGAACACTAAGAATTGCTGTTAATCACCAGAAGCTAGAACGTATCCTTCCCTAAAGCATTAGAGTGAGCATGGTCCTTCCAACCTTACTTTCAAACCTCTGGCTTTCAGCACTATGAGAGACTGTGTTTCTGTTGTTTAAATCCAGCCAGTTCTCAGTAATTTGCTATGGCAGCTCTAGGAAACTAATACATCCATTTTCTTTAAATGTTTAGGTGATTATGAATCCATTCAGATTTCAATTGTAGTAACAATCCATTACTTTGGACAGGAAAAAAGAAATTCATAATTCGCTCAATTAAGTGAGCTGACAAAAGAAAATGTTACAACTCTCTTAATTTCAGTACTATAATGACTATTTCAATATGATTCATTATTACATTAATTAAGCACCTACTAGTTAACAGTTTCTGTGCAGGATACACTGGAAGGGTTTTAAATAGCATATAATCACTGTTTTATAATCTTGTAGAAGATATACACACACAGACACATATATAACTTAATAATTAAAAAAAAATCACTCAAGCTAAGTGCATAGGATCAGTTATTGAAATAAAGTCCAGATTTCATTAGTTAAGCTAAAGAGAAAATCTGCACAACAAAGACATATGATCTATGGCAATTTTATAAAAAGAGTAAACTGAATTTGTTTCATCATAAACATTCCTATGCTCATCCCTTTTGCCATGCCAGTCCCAAACCCCCAAATGTCCTCTTTCTATTTATTTAATACCCATTGGAAACTCTCAACCCAGCTTCTGCACCCAGTCTTCCTTTCTGGAAAGGTTCATTCTTCTGAATTCCTACACTTCTTGGTACCCTTATCATTTACTGACCCCTTCACCTACATCTTGCTATATCTCATGGCCTTTCAGTCTGTAAGGACCAGGGTAACATTTTCTCTCTCTCTCTATTCCACCACATTGCCCCAGTAGTTACCCATGATATAGCTATCTATGACTACTGCTGAATTTTCATTTTTAAATTGGTAGTTATTTTTTAATTAGGTTTTGTCTCTGTGCTCTTTAACTAAGTCTTAATGTAAATAGTTTCAAATGGACCTGCCTTTCAGTGACATCCTGTCCAGCCCCGATCCTTTGCCCTTACCCTCCATAACTCTTGCCCTTGAACCAATGTGCCAAACAAAAGCAGGGCTACACATAGATATAAACCAAAGACCTAAGAAAGACCTATGATTCTCCTCCTTTGAGACATACCTGCCTTTCTTCCCTATGCACAACAATAACATCAACTACTTTTAAAAGATTAATAGGACTCTCTTGTCATGTTCTACTTGTGATTTTTTCACTCATTCAAGAAACACTGGATGCCTGTAAGTACTAGGAACTGCAAGTAAAAATAAAACATCATCCTAATGCTTAAGGTTGATGAAGGTAGATAATGCACAGGGTGAAGAGAAAGAAATTATTCAGTCTCTACAGTGAAATTTAAATTTGTGTAGATTTTCCATCTTTAAAATGGTCCCATTTTAGAACTTGTTTTCTTTGACCACACACACACACAAAAATCAAGTCACAAAGGAAAATCATCACATTTTTTGTGAACAGTGTTAGAGATGCCACTTATTTCTACCTAGCTTGCTGTGGGTATTTTAAAATCTATCCAGATTAACTCTAGATTCTTATGCTCAGCTACCCTAACCCCACACCTATAACCCACAACTTCTTTTATAATTTTCATTTCAGTAGACAAGATCATCATTCACCAAATGAGACTGAAATATAAAATTTCTTCTGTTTTTTTTTCTCAACTCCACATTCATTTATCAGCAAATACAGTCAATTCTCCTTCCAAAAAAAGTCCCTAAACCTATGAACTTCCCATCTCCTCCACTTCTAGTACCTTTCATTTTATCCTGTACCAAGAGTCAAAGTGATGCTTTAAAGCCATGTATCAGAAACTAAGGGTTTACTTTTCTTTGCTTACATCCTGACAATGGTGGTTTCCAGAGAGGAAGGACATGGAGAATGAATAAACAGACAGAGGGAGTTTATTGTGTGATCTTTGGTGGTGTCTGTGCTATTATACAGATATCTAGGAGGTAAAGCTTCATATGTCAACTTTACATTATTGGAAACCTATGTAACCTCAATAAATCACAATTCAAATCATGTGATTCCCCTACCCTTTGAACTTGTCAATGCCATCAACATTTCCAACAATTTAAAATCCCCACCATGATCTGACCTCTGACCCAATTCAACGAGATGCTGGTCATTTTGGCCTCCTTGGAGTTTCTCAGATGTGTCAGAAACACTTGTCTCTGGGCTTCTATACTACTGCTCGTCTGCCTTCAGAGGAGAAGCTTCCAGCTGGGTAAATTTCTGTTCCTTAGGCAGGTGTCGTCTCCATGAAGTCAGCCCCAACACCTCTATCCTCAAGGGCTCCCTTGTCACTCTGTTTCCTTTTCCTTCAGTAGCATTCATTTCTAGCTGACTTTACATGACAGAAGAGATATCTGAGTAGGATTGGTTGGGAGTTTGGCAAGTGGACAAGAGCAAGTAGAGAAGGGGGGGAACATGTAATGCAAGACTGGGAGGATTTAATGCCCACAGAACGCTGAAAGCAGTTGGTTAAAGCTTTGTGTGAGGATGCAATGAAAGCCGTAGTTTGGTATCAGCTCATGGCTTAAATGCCATGAAGTAAAGCTGGATTTGATCCTGAGAGGGAAAACCAATTGACTTTAACAAAGGATCTCAACAAACAGTTAGGAAAATGAGTGAATACTTCTTGCAACCAAAAACTAGTCTCAAATATATCTTCCTTTCTCATTTTTGAACGAATATCTTCAAGGAGAAAGATGCAATTCGAGTCGGAACTGACATATAAGACAATGTCCCCACAAGTCATTTGTGTAGCATCTTGGCATCCACTGAGTTTATGCCCACACCTGCTTCAGGAGGCATTTGTAGGTACCAGTTAATAACTACTTTCACCATTCCAACATTATGGAATCATTATCCTTGATTCAGGCTGGTTTTGTGATCATAAAACATGACAGATGTGAAATTAGTCTAATTCTACTTGATCAACATTTCGTACTATAAGATAGACATGGCATAAGTGCTGGGAAAAAGGAGAATGAATAAAATGTGGTTCCTGCAGTGATGGGAAGAACTGCAAATGACTAGTTAGAAGCCTGCATTACAAAAAAGCTAAAAAGATGTAAGTAAAAAGTAGAGTGGGTTTTACCCAGAACTAGTACATGATAACTGCAACGGGGGACATATCCGATACGCCCATGGACATTAGACTCAGAACTCTGCTCTGCAGTCAGGGGAAACCAATGTCACTTTTTACTCTGGTTACAGAAAGGGATTCCAGGGGGACATATCCGATACGCCCATGGACATTAGACTCAGAACTCTGCTCTGCAGTCAGGGGAAACCAATGTCACTTTTTAGTCTGGTTACAGAAAGGGATTCCAAGAACATGAAGTTTGTTTTGCTAATTTGTTTACAAAATCCTGTGATTTGGGATGAATGACCAAAGGATGACCTTCCAACTCTTAACCTTTCTTTTTCTCCAAGAAGAATTTATTAAATTACTTTAGAAAAGTGAATGGAAATGTGTGCTTATCTTGTTTTTCCTCTCTCCCCTTATCATTTGCAGTATTTTAAGACATATGGCACCGCTTCCTCTTAGAGAATATCTAAATATATCCAGAGTTTCACAGCAAAGGGGGTCAGAAGTAGCATTTTCTTTTCACCTCTAATCACATATAAATGAATTTGGGTGGGTGAATAGCCAATTCCTGGCTATTCAACACTTCCTTAGCCAGAGAAGAGGGTTATTTCACTTCTTCCCACTTTAATCCCCTTCATTCTAAAAGGTCCCATTTGAGGCACCCTGCTGATCATTAATAGACAATGGGAAATACATCAGCTTAGTAGTTTGTGGGAGAGAATAAGTGAATGTATAAAAATGAAATGGGGCTGTTTTGTTATCAATATGTACTTTCTCTCTCATTGGTATTTCCTGGTCCTGTTCTAGATTATCAGTCAAGGCATTTTAAACTCAAAGGATTATTGAGTGCTTCTGCAGGCAGTTTATAATCTGAAGGAAAACAGTATAATTACATTTTCTAATTGGCCAAATCATTGTCATTCTTTTCAGTTAATTTCTTTATTTTCCCATGACATTTCCAATTCTCATAAGCTTGTAAATGTGTTGCACATGGCTAATTAAAGCCTCCCTGCTCAAAATCTATTCATACGAGGATGTAAACACTTGATGAGCCACTTACCTCTAGTAGGAATGTGAGAGTATTCCATGTTTCCATGTCACCATGGAAACAAAGAAATCCCACAATGGGACACACTTCTTTCTTTCTTCTTCTTTTTTTTTTTTGGTTTCATTTTTAAATAGATGTGTTCTCATTTGCCTTTTATGGAAACCTCACTAACTTCTGTTGAACTTTATTTTGGTGAACACAGGGAGGTAATCTCATATTTTGCTTAAGAGTTTTGTGAAAGGTGGAAATATTAACATCAAACTATATCTTGATTAAAAAGTTTAAAATCTGAAGATTAATGATGGTAAGACTCAAAGACCAAGTGCACTTGATGGGAAGACCTAAAAATGGCAGTGACCCCTTATCACGTACTTGCAAGATACCCAAAGGGGGATTCACCTTGAAAAAGTTTTTGAATCCCTGTAACTTTTAAATCCAAGAATCATCAGCTATTTTTGCAACAAAAATAGCTACAGTAATGCATGTAGTATTATAAAATCAAAGGAAAGTAAAATAGAATCCAAACTGTTTAGAAGTTCAGACTGCTATTTAGGCTAAGAGAACACTTCCTTAGCTTCTGTGACCCAATATTTTACATTGCAACTATTTACACAACTCGGTGTCTTTGTGCTCTATCAGAAAGGAATTAGGTCACAGATTGAGCACACCTAAAATGTATTTTTTTTAAAAAGCCTTTAAAAACAGCTAATAAATCCTGCCGGTTACCTTGTTTTTTCCTAAGAGTTTCCTAGATTTGGTATTTGTCCATGGCCTTGTGCTTGTGATCTCCATGCCAGAGCAAAGGACAGCCCTTCTGATGGGTGCCAGCTGTTAAGAATCCCTACTTCATCCTGTTTTTCCAAAAATGAACTTAATCATATTTTTTAAACTATAAATTCCCTGAGAAGTCATTGGAATTGAGACCCAAAATAGCACACGACATCCTTCATGCAAATTACAACTACAGCGTCAAGGAAAAAGAGAAGGGTTGTGTGCACAGTCATTATTAAAATAATTTTTAGATGATGTCTATGCTATAAACAAGGCATAAGGGTCAAATTTCCTTTACATGTAGGGTATTTGCACCAGTTGCCTCAAATCAAAAGGAAGCTGTGGCATCAGAATGTGAAACTTGTTTCTGCCTTCTAGCCAGTTTAACAGACAGCATATTTGTTAGTTCAGCGTATATTTAATCTTTGGCACTTGAATAATTGTGAACATAGGTGAATGCTTGCCTGTTTCTATTACACCATAATTAATAATCAAATCTATATGTCATTTGGAGGCAGGGTTGGAATAATACATATTAAATATTAAAGTCAGAGTGATGTGTTTTAATGTAGATTGTAAGCTGTGAGCTTCACTGGATGCTAATCTCCTAACCAAAAGAACTCAGAGATGTAGATATATATATATACCTATGTATGTTTGTATCTATCTAACCTAGCAGATCTCTCAAAAGAACTCTAGCCTCTCATGGGATATGTATTTATTCTTATTTCAATTAAAAATAAATACAACAAAAGGAAGTAGGATACACTTACTCCCCAGTTGGCTTATGATTCAGAGGTGGAAGGAGGCAAGGTCATAAGAGCCTTGGGTACTATTTTGGAAGAAAGGAAAACAGAGCCTACATAACCACCCTTCCATGACCTGTGGTTTGAGAAACACAGCTCTGAACAGTTCCCACACAACAGCTGTTTTTCAGCATCACCATCGTTGAGGACAGGAAGTAGAATGGCACATAGAATGCAATTTATAGGGTCTGTTTTCTCAGAAAGTGAAACAGGATCTCCAGACTATTAAATTCACTCTGGCATAGCATTTGAACTCACTTGTTAAAAGGAATTGTCTGAATAGGAAAAGAAATCTTCATTTGTGAAAAGCTGAAGCCTTCTTAAAAGTATTACATAAATACTTATATAGTCATTGGATTTAAATAAAGCTATTTTGAAAAATTGGTGACATACTTATCTCATACTAGGAGAAAAGTGATCTGAAAAAAAGTATCTCCAACCACATAAAGGATAAAAGTTCAGTTCCCTCTATGGACTATACAAAAAATGGCAACAGAAATAGTAAACTTAATGAAATACATACACATGTTGCTTTATAATGATACACAGCTGTAACATGTTATTGTACAATGTTACTTTGAAAAAAAGAAAAATACATCTAATTCAAGTAACATTTGGAACAGGAATACAAATCTATATAAGGTCCTTGTCAGACCTTGCTTGACTAATTGCATATAATTCTGGGACTAAACTAATGCTGAATGGTAAAGGCAAAGTAAATGATTTCAGTTTTAATAAACAAGTGCTTTTCTAACTTAGAGGTTCCACCTATGACTATTGAATTAAAATTATCACAAATCTCCTTGCTCTTCCAATGCATTTTGATTTGCAAATTTATGTGATGCAGCAGTATCATTATCTTCCTGGATTTCTACTAGGTGTCTGCTGGTTTCACAAAAGGTCCGAACCAGGAACCTGTTGACTGAGGTCTGATTTATGCACATTCAAAGGTTCATTGTCAGCTGTGTCTCATACATGAGTCCTCTGATGTGAAAACCCAAGTTTCCACTTTGAGTCTAGTAATACTTTTTTATAGAAAAGTCTAGTAATATATTCAAGAAAGATCAACAGGACAGTCTATGCTAAACCAGTAGTTCCTTTGCATTGCTATAAGCAGCTTAAAGACTCTCCAGAGTTCGTTAGTGCTCTTCTGACTTTAGTTCTGCGAGCTAAGAGAGGAAATACTCTCAGTGTCTAAGGGGCACAGTGTTTGTACCCTGTGCCATCCGCTTGTTCTCTTTAGCGCTTTTGTGTTTCTTAAACAAGTCAATGAGAATTGGTAAATTCTTTAAATTGCCACTGGAGGGCACAAAAGTACATGATTTGCCTCAAAGTTGAGCTTTCTGTAGTTTTATTTTTTTTTTGCATAATCTATCCTTAAGGTAGTCACACCTTACAATATAGTTCAGCTTTTAGATCTACAGCTATTATCTACCTTGGCATCCACCTTTTTTTATTGTTGGTGATGAGATTCAGAATAGGTCAAAACAAAATTGTTTCTATCCCTACTATTAAAAAATCTATTTTGATATATTCTTTAGTTCCTATAACCACATTTATATTTTAAGTCTGTCCACCCCAATCCCTGATTTATAATTCTCATAAGATAATTTTACTCTGATAAATACATACATTCATGAGTATCATCACTATGTATACAGTCATTCTCCCATGGTGAAAAAAGAAAATGTGGAAGTAATATAAGGAAGTGCACTGAACTGAGTCATACAAAAGGAAAGTTTTGGCTTCTTGTTTCCTTTGATAAATACCTGTTATTCTGTTTTACAGTACAGGATGCCTCTGGCAAGTCGACTTCAAAATGAAATTTGTATTCAGAGCAATACATTTCTTGAAAGTGATATTGTTTGTTGGCATTTGTCAGGATAGATTTTTGCTAATATTTAAAATAAAAATCATACCAAACAGTACACTCTTAATACACATATCAAAGGGGATATATAACTAATAAACAATATTCAAAGTGACTCATACATTATAAAAATTATCCTGTATTCATAGTGGAAACAGTTCCTTCAGTGAAAGCCTCCTAATTAGTCACCTGCTCCAAATCATCTATGCCCTTTGACATTAGCTTTTTAAAGCACTTGATCACTAACGCCACACCCAGAGATAAATTCAAAATGGATTAAAGACTTGGAATATAAGATCTTAAACCATAAAATACATAGGAGAAAAGCATAGATAATGCACTCTGTAACATAGCCTCAGTGATGTTTCTGCAGACTTGACTTCAGTGTCAAGGGAAACAAACGTAAATATAAATAAATGGACTACCTCAAACCAAAAAATTTCTATACTACAGTAAAGAAGCCACCACAAAAATGAAAAGGCAACCTACTAATTGGGAGATGATCTGTGCACATCATACATTTGATGGGGTTAATAACAAAATATTATGAACATATACAATTCAAGAACAAAACAACAAACAACCCAATTGAAAAATGGACAAAAGTAGTTCTCCAAATATGTACAGATGTGCACATGAAAAAATGTTCAACATTCACTTATTAGAGAAATGCAAATCAAAAACAATGAGATATCACCTTACACTATGAGAATGGTTTTTATCAAAATGAGTAAAAACAAGTGTTGAGGGTACAGAGGAAAGGATCCATCTTACACTGTTGGTGAGAACGTGATCTGGCACAGCCACTATGGAAAACAGTATGTAGATTCCTAAGAAAATTAAAAATAGAACTACCATATGATCCAACAATTCCATTTCTAGCTATCCAGAAAAAATGAAAACACTAATTTGAAGAGCTATGCACCATATATTTACTGTAGCATTATTCACAAGAGACAAAAGTTGCCCTTCAACTGATGACTGGATGAAGAATATACCGTACATACACTCAATGGTATGCTACCCCCTTGCCTTTTGCAACAACATGAATGGAAGGGGGGTGATATACTAAGTGAAATAAATCAGAAAGACAAATACCAGATGGCTTCCCGCATATGTGGAATAGAAAGAAACAATACAGACTAAAAAACAGCAAAAACAACTCTTAGACCTTAACAAAGAATGGTGGTTATCAGAAGGAAATGGAAAGAGTGGTGCTAGGAATTGATGGAGGGGGTAAATTCAATAGCAGTGAATAGTAATAGAACTTTACTAGAGAGCATGGTGTGGTATATACATTTATAGAACTGTGAAGCTATACTCCTGAAACTTAGTAGTACTGTAAATAGTAGCATTGTAAATACTATCAGTAAATACTACTTGTTTAGCTATACTCCTGAAGCCAGTAGTATTGTAAACTACTAGTAAAGGAATAAAACAAACAAACAAACAAGCAAACGAAAACAACACAGAATTTTGACTGACTGCCTAAAGGAAACTTATTTATGTACATTAAAGGAACTTCTTTGGCCTTTTTTCTTCACGACTGCTGTATCCAAACTTCATGCTCAGGTTGCAAAGGACTATTTAAGACCCCTAAATTTTCTCTTTTCATATCTATAGCTATAACGTCTATAGCAAATAAAAATATTTTACTACTACTTTACTTTCTTCTAAGCACAGCTGTTATCTGCTCTCTACTCCTGTTGACGTGGTTGCTTATGCATACTCATACTTCTTTGCAGAGTGTGGATTCCTAGTGGCTGGAAAGACTGTGTTATTCCTCCTAGAGTCTTAATTGCCCAGCAGAATGACTGGCACATGGGAAAAGTCTAGTCCATCTGCTAACTGGACTTTGAGAAAAGGCAGCTTATTCTACATCCAAGGTGTCCATCAAACTCAATCCGATTTTTAACCTTACTTGTATTCGCTTTTGAAACTTTTCTTTCTAAAAAGCTGTTTATTATGAACATTTTAAAATGCATGTTTTTCTTTTTAAATTATCTGGTGTAAATGTGAACATTGAGTGTTGGAGTATGTGTGTATTTAATATTGCTTATAATTTATTGGTTCATAATGGAGCCATTTAATATTCACAGAGGTAGAATACAAAGTGAATTGTAAAGATAATTATCCTAAGGATTGGTCTGGTCTCTGCTCTCTAGATGGTGTGCTCGCTCACAATGTCACTGCTCCTCCATCAGTCTCTCTCACTGCTAAATCATTGTCTCTGCTCCATCCTTGTAATAAGTACTCCATTTCTAGAAACAAGATGGCAATAAGCTGAGTCCATCTGCTCACCCAGACCATAGCCGCCACAAAGCACATCTTATATCCATCTTTGAATCTCTGATCTGGCTCCAGCTAAGGCTTTATGACCGCATTGCTGCTACATTAAAATGGACTCTTCCTTATGTGGGTCTTCAAGATATTTCCCTTGAGCTTCACTAAAAAGCAGCTACGATATGTATTGCTTCTGTGTATTGAGGAGTTAGTGTTATAAATAAGAAATGAATTTTTGGTGAAGAGTATAAAAAAAAGCAGAGCAAATTGTTTACCAAACAAGAAGAATCAGACTAGTTATCTACTAATTTGCTATTTTTGTTTGCTTATAACTCAGTTCACAAAGTTATTAATTTCCATAGGTATTACTCCCCTCTCAAAAACAAAAACCAAAGACAACTAATACAAGAATCAGGCTTCCTGAGAGCCAGTATTACTTTATTACTTAGTCTACACAGTGCCTGTGATAGTTATGGAATTGATGTTTTGTTACTTGAAAATGTATTTGCTTTCAGTGGAAAACTATTTCTTGTACGTAAAAATTCATGTACAGAGTGTCTATCAGTGCCACCAATATATAGCAGTTTCAGAATTAGTGCACTTTCCCATGTATATCTAATTTAGTATGGCAAAAATAATCCTATATACATTTAAAAAACTGTATTCAATTTTCTGTCAGTGTTTCAACTGCAGGTAAACATGAAGTTTTTTTAATAGGAAAAGACTACAATCCCTTTGAGAGACAATCTCAGAAGCCAAATTGAAATTGGGTTTTCACACTAAAATCTAGTTATAATATGATGAAAAATGAAGTCAAAGCTTTGAGTGTGCTTACTGTCAAGTCTTCTGTTAGAGAGGAAACAATTCATGAGTTTTCATGCAAATGAAAATAATTCTACCTTCTAGTTTATATTTCTCTCACTTGCTCTCTCAGCTACTACCTTATGGATAGAGAGGTAGAAACGTCATACCAAAGAATAGAAAGTACATTTATTAATTCTTTTTTACTAAAGGATAGGAAAATAAATTTTATGTTTATAAGTAAGGTTTATAGACATCCTGTCAGTTTTTCTCTATTTTGTAAATATAAAAGCTGAATCTAAAGGAGCAGAATTACCACAGGTCATATAGCTGCATTCATATCTCAACTTCCAGAGGAATGTTTCTACCCCCATACTACTTCACTAACACATTGTACCTGGATTGGTTTTTTTCCTTAACATGATGGATATGTTAGTATTTTTTTCCTTGCAACTATAAGTCTTTCTCAATAACCATATACTCAGGAAGACCAGTATGGTCTCTTACTGCATCATATCATCTAGAGGTAGCATGCCCCATTATTAAATGGAAATAAAAACACAAGTGAGAGTTGAGCCTGCAAACAAAGCCTTTCTTTGTCCATGATCAGCCATGGCAAGTATAGTTGTCTGCAATTGAGAGGAGACAGGTCTCCGAAGATGGTTGGTCTTTCAGAATCTCGGAGTTAAGTTTAACCTCTTTAAATACAAAATGGCTTTTGTTTTAAATAATTATTAATAAAAATATATCTAAAGATATTGCTATACATTACAAGTATACTAAGTATACATAGTAAGCATACTCGATAAAAAGGACTCTCACTTGGGCCAAAGATCTGACAGTGTCTCAAAGGCCACATGATTTTCTACCCAAGTGAAGCAGAGCATGATACATGATAATCCCAAGAAATAATCTGCAAACATTAAAAAACACAATTCCAATAATTGACAATTGTTTTCTTCTCCCAAAGAGTGGCAGGAAAAGAAATCCAGTTAGAATTTCAGTTTCTAGTATAGTAAATAGCACATATTTGATAAACATTTGTTGAGTAACTGGTAGTGTAAGGTACACATGCTTTTCCATATGATGAATAATTTGATGAAAAGGAAACTAAAAGTTAAACCTGGTGGGAAGTAATATAATGACTTGCTAACATATATTTTTTGATAGGTATATTTTTCACCAAGAGCTTATGTGATTATATTATAAACTCCTTGAGAGCATCACCAAAATGCATGATCTTCTTTCTTACACAGGTCTAACTTCTGATAGATATTTGCTAAATAAATGGTCAGAAGAATGAGTGAGTTCACTGATGAGTAGTCATCTAAATCCAGAGCCTGCTGAATTTGAATTAATGTGTCATATTTCAGATAAAATTGATAGTTCTGAGGCTTCGTTTCTTGTTTCATTCAATAATTGTTTATTGAAAGCCACTATTTGCATAGAATGGTGGAGGCCAGTGTCTGTCTCTGTCTCTCTCCCACTTCCCCCACCCCCTAGATCTATTCTAATAGGGATCTAGAAAATAAATATAGAGACAATTCATTATGTAAACTTTGATAAAGGAAACATGGAGTCTTTTATGATTGAATGGGGTGTGAGTTTGTGAGGAACAGTTTTAAAATGAGCCTTCAGAGAAGACCTCTTTGAAGAAGTGGCATTTAAATAGAAAATCCAGATACAAGGAAAGTAGTGGGAGCAGGTGTGAAGAACCTGAAGGTTTTGAAATGCAAATGGAACCAAAATAAGATCAGGGTGGCTGAGGTGTAAGGAACTCTAAACAAGAGGTGAGTGAGGAAAAGCAGGTAGAAGAGGTACAAGGTCCCAGCCCAAGAGGTATTTTGATTATATTCTAACAGTGATATGTTTTAAGTAGGAAAAGTAACACTGATGATATGATAGCAACTACAATTCATTACAATAGGAATTGTAAGATTGGCATTGCACTAGATGTTTCAACATCATTAATCATTTAATAGTCACATCTCCACGAAAGCACAGATAACTCCTATACAGCAGAGGAAATTGAGTCTTAACTGTTTAAAATGTTCAGGATTGCAGCTAAGTATATGTGATATCAAATGTTTGATTTGTAAAAGGCCATTTTTATATTTATATAAAGTATATAGTTTATACAGATAATAATATATTTTTAAAAGCTACTAAAAGAGCAAAATTAGCTCATATTTCTTGACCAAATGGAAAATTTATTGACTTTAGAGCAGGAATAATTTGCCTTTTCACTTGTCTTTGCCTTATAGATCAACTTTCTCCAATATCCTTTCCCTTAATGGATGCATTGTTATATGAAACTCCCAGTAGAACATTAAATGGTGCCTAAATGTCCTCATGTTAGCTCTGAATGGTTTGAATTTGCTTCACTTGCTCATAGCTGAATCTGGTAATGCTGATTTAAAGATGAACTCAGCTGTCTAAATATGCAGATCTATCATGTATCAACATTTTACAGTAAAACATTTTACCATAACACTTAAGACGTGATGAATATGAAAGAGAGAAAGAGTTTATGCGCTTTTGAGTTGTTTGCCAAAGAGGTTTTGTTACTACTTTTCAGTTGTGACAGGATCAAAAATATCACAGTTTAACCATGGGTTATAAAACATATAAACCACAAACTTAAGATTCAGAAACAGTATGAAAAAGAAATGTTTCCCTTAATTTGACTGTCTTCCATTTGTGACATAAACAAGGAATTTCAAAATCAGCATTACCTATGCATATTTTCAGATTAAAACCAAGGTCATATAAAACAAACCCTTGAAAGCTGCCCATAGGTCTGAGGCATCCAGTGGGGGAGGGGTGAGGATGTGAGGGGGGGACAGAGCACAATGGACCATGGTGAGGACTATGGCTACTTTGGTGGTGGGAGAGCTATGGTGACCACCTCTGAGGGGAGGAAGCCAATACTGTCAAAATATTAACATGGTTGTGAAACAGTGGTCCTTCATTAACAACAACAAAAAGGTCATAAGATAACAATGGTCAAGAGTTACTGCTGCTGGGTTTAAAGAGATGAACTGTGGCAACAGACTTCTTGGGTTCAAATCCTGACTCCACAGCTGACTTACAGTGCAGCATTTAACACACAGCTATGTGATGACACCTAATCCCTCTGAGTCTCAAATACCTTATTTGGAAAACACAGATCACAACAGTGATAGATACTAGGTTCAAAGAATTCAAAGAAAGATTGAAAATAAAATGTTCATCTCAGTGCCTGGGAAATAGCAATTGTTCAATTTCAACTCTTTCATGATCTTATAGATTTTACACAGTTCCTTTTTTTTAATATAAGAGTTGATAACAGTTCTATGTGTAAGATTCCCTACAAGAAAGTTCACCTATTTGTACCAATAAAGTAATATGAACTCATAGAATTAGTTGGGCTAAAAGATGTGAGCAAGGGACAAGAGGATGATCCTAATACAAACATTTCGTTCCTCCCACTCTCTGTCACCTCTAAGATAACCTCAGGAATTCCCTCCCCCATGGATGTGAGCAATTTGGGGAGAAGGCTCTGAGCTGGGAACTTCAAGTAGAGGTATGGATATATTATACTCTGTGGCACACAGGCCAATCTGGACCCTCCTCCATAAGGCATGGACAGCTTTCACTATGCAGATTCTGCAGATAATTTCTAAGAAAAAATAATACAATTTGGGAATTTTCCCTAAAATATAAATAATACACACAATTCACAAGTCATGCTTAATCACCTTTCGTAATATTCTACCTCAGAGCACCAACGGAAGGGAAGCTACTTACAATGTGTAGCTGGCATAATCTTTGAGTGATTGGTTTTTGTCTTAATTAGAATCCAGTAATTTCTAGTGCTTGTTCTCTAGAAGGTCAAGAATCAATCTACACTCTCCAGTGAGTGCAAGGTGCACTTATCTAGGTGGCATTCAATATTCCACTGAGGAATGCCCAGGTCAAAATGTTAAGTTTGGGTGGGAGAGGACACCTGAAAACTTTAGAGAACATTGAATGTTGCATTCTGCTTTGAGACTACAAATAAATCACAGCACTTGAGGTGAAAGAGGTGAAAGAAAATAAAAGAGCATGCAAGGATGGGCTGAATCCAATCTCATTCTTTATCAAATATCATTTAGAGTATATTCAGGGTTGAATCCTCAGTAATCTGAAAGAAAAATGGTCACTATATACTGTGTTAATTCCACCAGCTAACTGTCCTTTGGTAGCCTGAAAATAATCTCTTCTTCTCAAAACTATCAGGTTTTTATCCCTGTAACCAGTAAATGCTACCTTATTTGGAAAAAGGGTCGTCATAATTTTGATTTAAAATGAGGATCCTGTGGGGGGAGATTATCCTGGATTATCTGAGTAGACACTGATTGCTACACAAGTACTTGTAAGAAGGTTTCAGAGTGAGTTGTCCATACACACAAGGAAAAATGCAGAGTGATAAGGCCACAAGTGAAAGAATGCTAATAGCCACCCAGAATTCTGGAAGAGGGAAGGGAAGATCCTCTCCTAGAGCTTCTGTAAGGTGTGTGGTGCTGCTAATCCCTTGATAGAGCCAGTGATACTTATTTCAGAAGTCTAGCCTCCAAAACAGAGAATAAATTTCTCTTGTTTTCAGTCACCACAGGAAATTAATGCAACATCATTACTACTTTTATTATCACTCTAATTATTATAGATTTTCTTGGTTCTATTTGCTCATTGTTTCCTCCTTCCTGAACTCATTTTAACACATTACGAAATTATTATTTTCCTTTCTGTTCTTTTATATTACACTGTGTGTGCCTTTGAAAACAGTTTCTTTGGCTCATTTTCAGGATGTTAAACATAAAAGTAATGTATATCAGTCACCAATGAAACTCTCAGACAAATTATGTCTTTTCCCTAAACAAATATTTATCAAACTTCAAACCAAATAAGTCAAGTAATTATACCCCTAAGAGATGCAGTTTTCAAATTTATTATCTTAAAATGGTATATTACAGATGTTCAAGTTTTAATGTGTATCTATCCAGAAAATGATAAAGTAGCTGAGACACACAAAGACTATAATAAACTATTTGAATATTTATAATTGTTTGTCTTTTACTGTCAGTTATGTGAATAAATCAAACTCAAAGATTAATTCGAATGAGCGAAGAAATAATGTTAGATTTTCCCAGTGAGTAGAAAGCTGTTCTGAGAATACCATGCGTGTACCATATTGTAAGTCAACTTTCACTGCCACTTTAGTGACAGGAAAAGGTACATTAAGTATCCCAGAGAGGGGCCTCCCTGGTGGTGCAAGGGGTTAGGTCTCAGCACTATGAAGGAATTGGCAGCCACTGCAGCATGAGTTAGATCCCAGGCCAGGGAGCTGACTCACATGGTGCAGAGACCTCTCCAGTCTCACCCGCTGCTCCCCTCAGCAGCATATTTCAGTAGATCAGCTTGTTCTGCTTCCCACTCTGTCTCTAGTGAATCCTCTCACACACACACCCCCCACACACCTCTGGCTTACACCCAGTTCTTGTATGAATGAATGAATGAATGAATTAAAGAATGAATAAATCTTTAAAGAAAAGTATCCCAGAGAACTTGTCACCAAAAGGGAGAAACTTTCATTCTCATTGATGCTTTCATCTGTGGATATAGTAATTTTCAAAATTTCTATTTCTTAAGTCTCAATGATGACTAGTTTAAAGCTACTAAATCCACATATCTAGAACTTAGGGTTTCTTGCTCTGTAAATGAGAGTTTGATTGGAGCTCATACTTCCACCTCTAAGATGCTATGAGGATGAAAAGACTGATACTCTGCTGATACTCTGTGATTTGGGAACTTTTTTTGTTTGTTTTTTCTTTTACAGATTTATTTACTTATACATACAAGAGCTGGGGTGCAGGTCAGAGGTGTAGGGGTGAGAGAATTCACCAGAGACAGAGTTGGGAGCAGAACAGGCGGATCTACTGAAGTACACTGCTGAGGGGAGCAGCGCGCAAGGCAGGAGAGGTCTGCTGCACCATGTGGGAATCTCCATGGCTGGGGATTGAACTCCTGCTGAAGTGTCTGTGGACAGACCCATAGGCCGTGACTTAAACCCTTGTGCCACCAGGGAGGCCCCTATTTGAGGACTTTAAAGTTTTCAAAAGGACAAACCAATGGTTCTGTGACTTGGCAAGGAAAACAGCCAAAACAGATACCTGAATATGAAAAGTTCAAGTGGAGTTGTGACTAAGACTTAGAACTTTGTTTACCTAATGAAGGTTTCCTATAGTCTTCTCAAGGACACAATATATGTTAGATATTCATACTGGTCTTCTGTTAATTTCACTCAATGACATTAAAACATGCTTTGAAAAAAAAAAGAACAGTAGAGTCACTTGGTGTAATCGTGTCCTCAGTTAACGCATTTACTTATTTTTATCCAGACAGCGGTGGGAGCTCAGCTTTCATGCTGATTGGAATGTATGCCTCCCAAGTGCAAAAAAGGGATTCAATACTTTTGCTTCCTTAGAGATGATCTACACAAGGAGGTTAAGGTTGAAATTCTGAGAGCTACCTAACACTGCTTAAATTACTTAGAAATGTATAAAACATTGGAATTATCCAAAACTGAGAAAACCCTAAAGTTTACAAAATAGTTACAAAAATTATGTGTCATTTAATATACTGGAATTCTATGGAGAATTTAAAAAAAATATTTTAGAAAATATGATTTTATTTTTATTGTAGTAACATTGGTGCATAATATCACATATGATTCAGAGGTATAGGTTCATATCTCCTCAAATGCATGTTACTGCTTTTAAAGCATCAGGCAAGAATAGCTTAAATGTTCAAGGTAAGTTTGCATATTAAAACACAAATTTATTTTTTATACTTCTCTAATGCTATCTAAACATATTTCCAAGGAAAGTTTAAAATGAAGATTTTGATTCCCATGTGCTGAGGACAGGCAGTACTACTTGGCTCTTAATCAAATGGAAAAAAAAAATTCTTAGTTTACACATTGACAATACAAGAATACTAAGAATCTTCCTAAAAAGTTTTAGGAAACCTGACATTACTAAACTATTTTCATTTCATTTGCTATTACTGTTGTTGCTGCTATTACTATCACCACCTAAAATGAACAAAGACTTAGAGATCCAGCTTCTCTAATGTTACAGAAAGAAATTCTGTGGACACTATACTACTTAATATTGATAGCATAGTGAGCATATAATAGAGGACTACTCAGCATGACACAGACACAATAATAACTTATTTTGAAGAGATTTTAAAAAGTTGGTTCAATTATATAACGTATTTTGAAAATCCTTTATACAGTGAACTTTTTATTCCTACGACTCCTACTTCTAACAGAGCCCATCTGCCCACAACTCTCCAATATTACCAGCTCTATTTCTGCTGCAATACAATGCCACTTTAGCAAATGCCCTGTAGTGTCTTTAAAGAATTCCCAAGTCTATGGCTTTTATCAATCCAAAAATAATATATTTCCTTGTTTGTAAATATATGGGTTTTGGTAGACTACTGTGCAAACCAGTGAAACTTGCTTTTCTTTTTTTAATTTATGCTTTAATTAATCTTCTCTTCACCTCATTCCACACTGTGCCTTCTTTTCCTCTCAAATTTTGTAACATCTCCTAGGAGATAACACCTATGTTTTGCATTACTGATTTGATGAACAGATTCTTTAGGTAAGTAAGATGTTAAAAAAGACAGGACCCAACTAGGATCCTTTTGGCATTTCTCTGCATGTTTAATCAACCATTACATACATTACTAATTGAGATAAATTTTCATTTTCTCTTCAGTTTTTAATGAACCATGAAAATAATGGGGGTAGATTTTCACCTGGATATATTACACATATATTTTAACACAGAATATTAATAGCAAGTACCTGAGTAACTAGCAGTTTTTAACTTAAGTAATTCTATTTTGGCTATATAATTAATCCCAAAATATATTTTAAAAATTTGATAGTCATTTAAACATTGATTAGAAATTATTGAGAAGGGACTTCGACTTGTGAAATATTACTTCCAAGTGATCACTAACAGCAATTAAAACTTTAAAAAATTAAAATCTTTAGCTTAATATCAAAGGTTATAAATAGAAATAACAGACTTCTTAAAACACAGTTGTGTATAGGAATCTTCCACTAGCACAATTAAACCCAGCATAAACTGATGAAATCTTGCTGTATCTTTAGAGTAAAAATGAAGAGAAAATTGGGAAGTTAAGATAGAGACTTAGATCCTCAACAGATTCCAATTCTACACTTAGAAAAAAAATCCAACTTACCAAGTTATTAAAGTCAACGTCACTAAAAATATTTGTTAATATCATGTATCTCTTCTGTTCAAAGCTCACAGTTTTGCCTTCCAAACAAAATAAATATAAAATACCATGAATGTAGTTGGGTTAGTAAGCAAGTAAACAGGAAAACAAAAACAAACAAACAAACAAAAAAAAAACATTATACTCATTCCACTTGTGAAATACTAGGTATATTCCATTTCACATCCAGGTTTCACTAGATGTCATTGACATAGGGGTTATGTAAAAAATATCAGTTCACTAACTAATACAACCTATTTAATTGTCATCACAAAACCACTTAAACATTTATTCTGGTAAAACACCTCTAATGCTTTAACCTTAAGTGTTAAACTGGTACGTTCCATAAGTTCAAACTTGAATAGATGAAACCCACTATAATTCATCATAGCAAGTGTCATTATCACAAAGATCTCCCTAATTATGTCCAGATAGCAAAAAGCCGTTTGATTTAACTTGATTCATGTGGCTGTTGGTTCAGGATAATAAATTCTGTCCTATTTTATTTTAAAAGTAGAAACGTTATAATGTGTGTGTGTGTGTGAGAGAGAGATAGTGTATATCTATATCTACACACACACACACACACACACATATATATATATCTCACAGTGCTTTAATATCAGCTGGTAAAATGTATTAGGAAGACACTTTTTCTAATTCCTTGCTCAATGGCTATTTACATTCTATTTTTTTCTATATTAACATCTTTAATTAATTGCTACTCCAATATTTAGCTTCTCGTTGTTAATGGTAAAGACACATACAATAAACAAATTTTATGGAGTCAGTATTATCCTTGTTAATAATCTTATGTGCTAAAATTGATTTAATTTTCTCTTTACTATTTAAACACCTCAAATAGTAATTCTGTGGTGCTTTTCAAGTACTGTATAATGCTAAGTACTTAATTCATGATCATTTTTATCTTTGAAAAACAGTCATCACTCCCCCTACTTCTATTGTCATAACTGTCATGTTTCCATGGAAACTGTGGGAAAAGAATTAAATGGTAAAATACTTCCATTTAAGGTTTAAGTTGATTTTGTTGTTTTTCATTAGGAACCTCAGTTATTCAGGCAGATAAGAATATATAGATTGGTCTCAAAAATGTTTGACCTTTCACAATAAAATTTCTAGGTGAAATAATTTAACCCTTTCTTTTGAGAACTAGTTATTTGGGAGTTAGACTTGGGAGAGTTTTTGATTTTTTTCTTTTATTTTATACTATTACTTGAGTTTTCTGATACCTTATAAAATAAAACAAAAACAAATTAAAACAAGGCTATCTGCTATACTCTTGATAATACATTTTAATCTTTATTAAATATCACAAACCTATAAAACATAGGTATATAGCTATGATAGAAAAATAATTTTCAAGGCACATAAGGAGAATTAGAGAAATCTTATAATTATAAACTCTATTTGGAACTTTGTCCAGGTATTGGTTGCTTCCTATATTTTACTCTTCTAAAAATCATAAATTAAAAAGAATCAACCAATTTTAACTTAAATAGACATGAACTAGATTTGAATCTCTATATAGTGCTTATTTCAAAAAATGGGAGATTTAGCTCTTGCTCTGTATGTATTTTAAATTATATGATTAAAAATGCATAGTTAGGTATTAGTTGTTTGACTAAAAATATGGAGTGTCACCTGCAGTGAAAATTCCAATTAAAAAGAAAATCAAGGTGTTAATTAGAGGGAAAGTGCGGGGATGGGGAACAGAGGGGGAGAACCATGGGCGCTTTAGTGATGGGTTTGGTGTGGTATCATGTGTCTGAAGAGGTGTGAACCTAGACTCCTAAATTAAATACAGTATTGTTAATCAAAGTTACCTCAATTAAAAAAAAGTAATTTAAAAAATACCCAAAAAAGGAAGTTACAAGAGACTTTCAATAGTTGAGGAAAATGTTAGGAACATATGAAAGCTGAAATAGGTTAGTTGGTAGAATGTTATATATATATATATTTTTTAAAGATGTATTTATTTATGCATACAAGCTGGGGTACAGACCAGAGGTGTGGGGAGGCGAGAGGGTTCACCAGAGACAGAGTGGGGAGCAGAACAGGAAGCTCGACGGAAACACAATGCTGCTGGGAGCAGTGGGCAAGGCAGGAGAGGTCTGCATCACCATGTGGGAATCTTCCCCTCCAGGCATCGAACTCCTGTCCCCGCTGCCAACAGCTCCATAGCGCAGTGCCTAACCGCTGCACCACCGGGGAGGCCCAATTGGTAGAATGTTAGACCGAAAATACTAGAATTGTAATGTGTGGTTTTTCAGAGAGAAAATAGAGACTGTTTCTTTTTGCTTTTCCCACAGTAGAAATAAGGGACAGATTGTAGAGTGGCCTATTTTCTTTAACATTTGCTCTATGAAAATGAAGAATAAGGCAAATGACTAAGGAAATGGAAGTACTCTGTTGGCCCTGGCATAACTATTAACAATCACCTTAGCTGTTCTGGAGCTCAGTCCACTAAAAGATTGCAGGACACAGGGAAGAAACCTTGTAGTTCATTAGCATGACAATAAAATTGCAATCTTAACAAAACCAGAAAGATAATAGAAATAGAAGTAACATAGTTTTAGCAAAACTCTTCCCTCAGCCATCTCTCTGGTAGGGAAGTTGCTTCAGTAAAATTAAATAAAAATGTGTGACTTATTGGGGCCTCCCTGGTGGTGCAGCGGTTAAGCGCTGCGCTGTGGAGCTATCGGCAGCGGCTAACGCAAGTTCGACGCCCGGCCGAGGAGATTCCCACATGGCGCGCAGACCTTTCCTGCTTCGCCCGCTGCTCCCCTCAGCAGTGTATTTCCGTCCATCTGCCTGTTCTACTCCCCATTCTGTCTCTGGTGAACCCTCTTGCCGCCCCCCACGCCTCTGGCCTGTACCCCAGCTTGTATGCATAAATAAATAAAATCTTTAATAAAAAAAAATGTGTGACTTATTACTCTCTAAAACTTGCAACTGAGTTCTCAATTTAGAATCCTAAAATAAGATATGAATTTCTATTGGATTAAGGCCAACATTTAAATGAAAACATAGTTTCTTTTCTTTTTATATAAATATTTAATATATACCACTGTAAGAGGGTGGTCCTCAGGAAAGGGGCATGTCCCAGGACCCCACCCCACCTGGGGTCTCTCTGGACCCCAGCCAGAGAGATCCAAGACACCTATGGCTACGAATGCCAGAATGCCATCATCACCGAAGGAAGGATGCTGAGGATTGAGGGTGGAGTTAAGCAATGATTTTGGGATTTAAAAACCAGACCTGTGAGCTTAGAGGGGGGCTATTGCTTGTGGTTGTAGATTGCCAGGTTTTTGAGTGTGCCATTAAAATTTCAGCTCAGCGGAACTGGTAGGACTCATTTACCAATTTATTCTTTATCTTTTTCCCTTCCCTTTTTGTAAATAAACCCTTTTATTTTATTGTGTGTGTCTGCAGTTGAGTCTTATAAGTCCCTTTTAAGTGCACGGGTGAGAAACCACAGACAGGCACACCATTTATATCAGGGCTGCCCTGTAACACCAGTATGGCATTTATTGGTATCTGGAATTTTTTTTGTTGTTTAGTTGTTATTAAAAGCTAAAGTCTAATCTTTCACTTCCCCCTAAAAAATGTGCCTCTGAAGTATGAACTTAGATGGGAAATTAGAATACCTAAAAATTTGATGTGAAAAATATTCTTAAGGAATCAAACATCTTGTTTCTGATGCATATAAAGAAAAGCTTTAGTGACATACCATTTTAAAAAATGCATCCTTTCTTTTTCTATTAAAAGGGTCTAAAGCAGAAAACCTGGGCCTCCCTTGTGGCGCAGTGGTTGAGCACTGCACTGTGGAGCTGTCAGCAGCGACGATGCGAGTTCAATGCCCAGATGGGGAGAATCCCATATGGTGCGGCAGACCTCTCCTGCCTCACCTGCTGTTCCCCTCAGCAGTGTATTTCTGATCTGCCTGTTCTGCTCCCCACTCTGTCTCTGGTGAACCCTCTCGCCGCCCCACGCCTCTGGCCTGTACCCCAGCTTGTATGCATAAATAAATAAATCTTAAAAATAAATAAATAAAGCAGAAAACCTGTAGAAAATGACCACCCTTACTTAGCAAAATTTATGACTAAAAGGAATCAGAGTTCCTTGAGAAGTCCAAGAGAGAAAATGCATATGAAACATCTTTGAAAACAAGCATGTGAAATGGTGAGGGATCTGAAAGTTCACAAAAGGGTTTGGCAGCAGATATCTGGAGGTTTAGTGTGAAACCCTGTTCCACCATTTATAAAGTTATGTGACCTTAAGATTAATCCTTCTAGGTCTCACATTCCTTACTGAAGAACATGGGAACCTGTATTTCAGTGAGCAAGGGAGTTACTGGAAATAAGTGGATTATGTAAAGAGGAAACACGGTACCACCCTGATTACACTGAATGTATAAAAATCCACAAAATTCATACATTCAAAAAGGATAAAAAATAAAATTTGAAATACCTCATTTGTCACTATCAGATAACTAAAAAATGAGGGCTTTGTCACAAAGAGGTAACTAAGGCACCAATTACTTATTCTGGTAAGTGGTAATTAACAGGAAAGAATAAAAAACACTTTCCTGCCTATCTTGAATAAACAGTATATGGTCAAATAGTCTATCAGATTCTTTGTTGAAGTTGGAGAGTGTTGATGCTGGAGAATTACAGTAAATAGTCAGAGAATGACCGAATTGGATAAAGATCATGTTAAAAGTCTAATGAGATAGTCGATTCAAGCAATGATCATTACCGGTATTAAAGCATTTAACGAAGTGTTGATGGGAAACCTTATAATGAAAGAATTAGGCTGCCACTGATCCGACTTCAAGTAAAGGGGAACTTCAAGAAAGGGGAACAACTAAATTTGATTTGCCTTCTGCTATAACACAATATTAAATTACATGGAGCCGGGGCTTCCCTGGTGGTGCAGCGGTTAAGTGCTGTGCTGTGGAGCTGTCGGCAGCGGTGACACGAGTTCCACACCCCGTGTGGGAGATTCCCACATGGTGTTGTAGACCTCTCCTGCGGCAACCACTGCTCCCCTCAGCAGTGCATTTCTGTTGCTCTGCCTGTTCTGCTCCCTACTCTGTCTCTGGTAAATCCTCTTGCCACCTGACGCATCTGGCCTGTACCCCAGCTTGTATGCCTAAATAAATAAATATTAAAAAAAAATTACATGGAGCCACCTAATAAAATTTACCACAAAAGGTTGAACATGAGGGGCCTCCCTGATGGCACAGTGGTTAAGCACTGCACTGTGGAGCTGTCAGCAGCGGCGGTGATGCAAGTTCAACGCCAGGCTGGAGAGAGATCCACATAGCGTGGCAGACCTCTCCTGCCTTGCCTGTTGCTCCCCGCAGCAGTGTGTTTCTGTTGATCTGCCTGTTCTGCTCCCCACTCTGTCTCTGGTGAGCCCTCTCGACGCCCCACGCCTTTGGCCTGTACTCCACCTTGTATGCAAAAATAAATAAGTCTTTAAAAAAAAAGTTGAACATGAATCTAATCAGTCCCTTAGTTTTAGAAATTATTTACAAGAAATAGAAGATAAAAAGAGACAAGGTTTTTAACACCATTTAGAAATTAAGAAAATTTTGAAATGCATCTTAAAACAACAGTTTCACAGTCTGATAAGCCAGATTCTCTCAATTTATTTTCCCATAATAATGCTTACAATTCTGCCTCCTTGAAGTATATGACTTTTAAAATCTGAAGCACCAGGAAAAGAACCTAGAAATCTTAGTTGAATGTGGATGAATTATTTTGTATAATTTTGTTTTATCTTAGCATTTAAATTAATCAAATTTTGGCAAACCCTGCCCTCTAGAGCTTAAAAATCTTGTCTGATGCCAATTGAGACACTTTTGGCATCTAAGCTTTTCTCTTGGAAATGAACTACAGGAAAGTAATGCTCACTTTCAGTATCTGATATACTATACCTAATTCTAATATAATTTAGTGTCCCCCCCATCCAATAATTTTGTATTTGTCTTCTGTTTATAGCCATACTTCTTAATCATGGCTGATTCTGTGTCAACCAATCCACCCCAGCAAATATTTGGCAAAATCTAAAAACATTTTTATTGTCATGATTCAAAAGGTTTTAGGAACAGGAATATGTTACCACTAGCATCTAGTGTGGTGGTATAATGGGGAATAGATTTGGCATTTGTCACTGATACCTGGCATACAGCTCCTAAAACTCTTGTAAATTGTAGAGTAGTAAGTCTATCTTTGGCATGATAATGAGATGATTAGTGCCTGGTCTCTAGGTAGTTTCAGATAGAGCACAGCATAGTCACCAAAAGAATAGGGCATGACTAGAGGGGTACAACATTCAGATGAACCCCCCCCAACCCCTGGAAAGGGATGAGGGGCTGGATGTTGAGTTCAATGATCAGTCAACCAATGATTTTATCAATCTTGTCAAAATAGTGAAATCTCCACAAAAATTCTCAACAACAGGGTTAGGGGAGCTTTGAGGTAGGTAAACACATCAAGGTGCTGGGAGGTAGTGTGCCTGTGGAGGTTCTGTGCCCCCTACCTATACCTTGTGTAGCTATTCTATTTGGTGTTCCTGGTAATGGCAATAGCAAATGGTGACGCAAGTGAACTGTCTCCTGTGTTCTGTGAGTTGTTCTAGCAAATTATTGAACCTAAACCGAGGGGCATGCTAACCCTTGATTCATAATGGGAAGGTCAGAAGTACAGGTGACAACTGAGAAACTGCAAGTATCTGAAGTGGGGGCAGTTTTAAGGAACTTATTAAGGGACTAGTTAAGGGCCTCCCTGGTGGCTCAGCGGTTGAGCGCTGCACTGTGGAGCTGTCAGCAGCGCGTGCGCGATGCGAGTTTGACGCCCGGCCGGGGAGAATCCCATATGGTACACAAGACCTCTCCTGCCTCGCCCGCTGCTCCCCTCAGCAGTGTATTTCTGATCTGCCTGTTCTGCTCCCCACTCTGTATCTGGTGAACCCTCTCACCGCCCCTGACTCTGGCTTATACCCCAGCTTGTATGTATAAATAAATAAATCTTTTTTAAAAAAGGGACTAGTTAACCTGTGGGTCTGCACTAACTCCAGATAGTATCAGAATTAAAGTGACTGAATTGTAGAATATTCAGTTGGTAACCCAGATTGTTGGGGAACTGGTTTTGGGTATAGAGAAACCCCATATGATTGACATCAAAGTGTTGTGAGTAAACACAGTTGAGAAGTGGACAGACACCAGTGATACTGTCAGCCATCCCAGGATATACAAGACAGCCCACCACAGCAAAGCATTATCCATCCCTTAACATCAATAGTGTTGAGGTTGAAAAACTTATTTATATGTATAGCTGTAATAGTTTTAAGATTATAAAAATAATAGAAGGCCTCATTACATCAAAAGCATAAGTTGAATTATGTATAATGTATATGAAACTATAAAAATTATATGGTGGAGATTAAGCACTGATACATCTAGAAGGAAAGTTAGAATACATAAATAATGTAGCACAATATCTGACAACAGAAGTCTAATTCTTAAGAATTTCCACTAAGCATAACATAGAAATTACTTTTGAAATCATAGATTGAGCCATACAAAATTACCCATTTAGTAGGCTAAAAATGGTCAAATATAGAAGTTTTATATGATCAAATCTAATGAAATAAATTTTGAACTGACTCATTTTGCTTTACTTAAAACAGTGAACAACTGAACCCAAAAGGTTCAGAACAAATCTTGCCACACATGTCATTTTAGCATGTGGATTACCTTGAACTAAAGTCAATAAAGACCAAGAAGAATGAAAATTGGGTTATTACCTAGACTTATTGTTACCTATAGAAATAACCTTTGTCACAAGTCTCCCTCCTCTCTCCTTGAAGCCACAAATACCTAACCTATCCTATTCCTTAGCTCAGCATAAACACCCTCAAGTTGTTGAATTCACTCTAGAATTAGCATGCTTATAGATTTTCCATCAATCATATCCTCCCTTTTTCAAGGCTATTAGGATCGTTACTGTTCAGTATGTTCAAATGGCAACTTATCTAGGTTGTGTAAAATGCTTGTACAGTTTCTGATTATTATCAAACTAATAGTGTTGTTTTATAGCCATACATCTTTGATGTATTAGGGAAGAAGCTGGTTGCCTGAAGTAATTAATAGTCTACAAAGTTGATGAATATTTGCAACCTATGTATTGGAGAAAACTTGGTGTAATACATGGGAATGACTGTGAGCAACAGATATGCTTCACTTCTGTCATATCTCATTTTCCTCAAATAACAATTTAAAGACATAAATTAGCATTGTGTATTATGTTCATTGTATTAAAATGACTTATCCTGACATTTTAATTACTTGAAAATCATTTCTTTTTAAGAGAGTTCATGGGGAAAATACTGGTGTAACATTTTAAGTTTCCAAAGGTACTCTTTAATTTTCTAATGGCATTTTATTGAAGGATAGCCTGCCTTATTATCATATCTAAATGTCATATTGACAAGAGAAAATGGTATGTATAATAGTGAAAATGAATAATATTCTATTTCTAAAGGCTAATTTATTTAACGATTATGAGTTATCAAAACATACTTGCAATATAACTGTATAATTTTTATTTAAATATTTTGAATAAAGGAAATATTAACAGCAATGCGTCCATATTGGAAAGGAAAGAAAAATAACTTAGTGACCTTTGTTAAGATATAGATACACAAGTTACCGCATAATCCTTAAGGACCAGTTTTCTATTGTCAATCATAAATATGTCTTCAGTGTAAATTTAGAAAAAGGCAAAAGTGAATATATTGTTTACATTAAAAGGAGTTATGCTTCTAAAATAATGGCTTGTCAAGTTCCACAATGTAAAATATTTAAGCTAGAAAAGACTTCAAGATTGTCATTTTTACAAAATTAGGAGACAGGTCCAGAGGCACTGAGGACTAGGCATTAGACCTTGTACTCATGTTTACACGGATAGTAGATAGATACATGGATATAGATATCTGTCCTGTAAGACTGAGTTCTCCCAACTCCTAGGTAATATTCTTCCCACTAAGAGAATATAGCCTCACTAGAGGTACCTCTTTCAGCAGCAAGCACTAGCCTGACTCACTAGGTTGAAAGGTTTTCGCTCAAGAATGGCATAATTCTGGAGAGGATACGGAGAGAAAGGAACTCCTGTTCACAGTTGGTGGGAATGTAACCCGGTATAGCCATTAAGAAAGACTGTTTGGAGACTTCTCAAAAACATAAAAATACCCTGTCCAATAAGATGGTATTAGAGCAAAGATGCCAGAGTGCCTTTTTGATATACTTAAAACTGAATTGCAGCAGAACAAATTCAGTAAATGCAATGAAAGATAAATGGATAACTATAGCATATATCAGAAGCAATGGTCTGGTGGATAAAGGAGGGGAAAACTTGAACACAACTGTATTTGCAGTGATATATGGGCAGTACAGATAATAGAGTTTAGGGTTACGGGGCTGCTTCCATACAGACTGCTGAAATTGTTGACTCAGGGCCATATATGCCCAGCAGGGATTTTTGAGATCTGGTACTACGCTGGGCAAGGGGATCACAGTGTTGGATGCGGGGAGAAGGGTGTACTATTGGAAAGGTATAGAAGATATAGCTATTGGAAAGCTATAGAAGCAGGGGTATGGAGTGATTATATATTGAGCCTCCCAATATATAACATTTAGAGCCTGAACTGGCAGAGAGCACCAGGTTGGATGACCTGTATCTCCATGTATAAGAAGCTATTCCTTGCAACTCCAAACTATGGTATACAAAACACCTGTACCTCTCAAGCCAGAGTTAAAACAGAGAAAATAACTAAATTCTTTCACTAATTAGATTATAAATCACTGTATCTAACAACAAAAGCAAATACCTCAGTGTACGTCTCTGTGCTGGAAAAGGGAAGAGTAACTCCTGGCTTATGTTTTGTCTCTGTTAAAAGGTATTCCCAATACTGCACCTAGTGCTGAAACATAGTCTAGAAGCCTAGACTGACATGATACTATATGAGACATTTTGACTTAGGAGTTGACCTAGAGGAGAGGATTAATGTGGATCCCCTACACAAATTACAACCACAACAAAGTAGGAAGCTTGAATCCATGACTGTTAACCTGGGAAACAAACCAGAAGTCCTCCTACAAAAGGCCCAAATAGTGCCAAACAAAATAATACCAGACACACTTCAATACACATTATATTAAAACTATTGAAAGCCAATGGCAAGAATGAAATACTAAAACCTCTGAAAGAAAACTGTGGGTAACGTATTTGGGAATGCCAGTTAGATTGTCCATGGATTCTTTAGTAGTAAACTTACAGGCACGATCGGAGTGGCAAGAGATATGTAAGGAACTTAAAGAAAAAGATTTCAAGTCTAGAATCCTTTACCTGCAAGATTAACATTCAAGAAAAAGAGTAAGGGGCTTAATTGAAAAAAAAAAAAAAACCTGGAAGGATTTATCAGTACCAAGTTGCACATGACAGAAGTCACAGGGGGTTATATTATAAAACAATAATACAACAAATATAAAGGTAACATATACCTGAGTTATATAACATGGAGAAGAAGGACAGTGATAATGTGGCCCATCAGGACAAGTTTGAGACCAGACTGTCTATCATACACTAACCTTAGCAGGACCTTCAAACATAATTCAGTAGAACTAACATAAGATGATGGAAATGAAACCTCAACAAATCATAAAAGTAAAATATATATGGGAAAAAAAAGCAAAGGCAAATACAAAAAAAGTAAAGAGCAAAATGGCAAAAAGCACATATTTCAATAGTCATCTTAAATTTAAATGGCTCACTGAATTCACTAGTTAAAAGAGTGTATTATCTTTTAGATGCATTGTTGGATCCTGTTGGCTAAGATTTTGTTGAATATTTTTGCATCAGTGTTCATTAGAGAGATTGGTCTGTAGTTTTCTTTTTTGTGTGTTGTCTTTGTTTGGTTTTGGTATTAGTGTAATGTTGGCTTCATAGAACATGTTTGGTAGTATTCCTTCCTTCTCAATTTTTTGAGTTTGTGTAAGTTAGGGACTAGTTCATTTTTAAACATTTGGTAAAATTCTTTTATGAAACTCTCTGGTCCTGGCCTTTAGTTTTTGGGGAGGGTTTGGATTACTGTTTCAATTTTGCAGCTTGTGATTGGCCTGTTTAGGTGTTCTGTATCTTCCTAATCTAGTTTTGGGTGACTGTATAGTGCTAGGAATTTGTCCATTTCCTCATATGACCTGGCAATGCCACTTTTGGGAATCTACCCAAAGGACACAAAACACACTAATCCAAAAGGATAAATGCAACCCCATGTTTATCGCAGCACTGTTCACAATAGCAAGACATGGAAACAACCCAGATGCCCAAAAATAGATGACTGGATCAAGAAGATGTGGTACATATACACAATGGAATACTATTCAGCAATCAAAAAAGATAAAGAGATGCAATTTGCAGCAACATGGATGGAGCTAGAAGGTATCATGCTCAGCGAAATAAGCCAAAAGGAAAAAGAAAAATATCAAATGGTTTCACTTATAGCAGGAATATAGGGGAACCAAATAAGAGAGACACTCAGCGAGGAAGGAGGAAGATAAGGGCTCAAAACAAGGGAGAAAAGAGCACAAGGGACTATGGTGATGGTTCACAGGCGAATTGGTTGTGGGAAACCTATGGGGAATACACAATAATGTAAAAGACATAAATAATAATAAAATTAAAAAATAGAACAACAACAACAAAAAAAAGAGTGGCTGAATGTATCTCAAAACAAAGCCCAATCTTCTGTTGTTTATAGGAAACCTGTCCTACCAACAATGGCTAGCACTGAGTTAAAGCCTGAAAGGCAATCCTACAAACAGTAATCAAAAAGGTCAGAAACAGCTATACTTACATTGAATAAAATAAACTTTCAATTTAAAAAAGTTAAGAGATATACATTATATTATGATTGACAGCTAATACAACAAGAAATAACACTCATAAACACATCATGTATAATGATGATGGAAGACCTAGATACATAATAAAATTACTAATGGAACTAAAGAGAGACACTGACAACAACACAGTCATACTAGAGGACTTTAATACTCTACATACACCTACAGACAGGTGAATTAGACAGAGAATAGGCAAATGGCATATTTAAATGAGAAGCAAGAGCAAATAGATCTGACATCTACAGAAAACACCATCCAAAAACCACTACACATTTTTTTTTTCAAGTGCATATGGAATATTTGCAAGAATGGATCATATGTAGGACAAGTCAATGGTCAATGAAATTACAAGGATTGAAATCATACCAATTACTCCTTCTAACCATAAAGACATACAACTAGAAATCAACTATAAAAAAAGAGGATTACTAAAATATAAGAGACTGAACAATGTGCCTAAAAGTATTGGATAAAGAGGAAATTAAGACAGATGTCAAAAAAATACCTTGAGACTAAGATGAGGATACAAGTTAGCAGAATCTATATGATGCAGTAAAAGTAATCATAAATGGGAAGGTAATTTTAACAAAGGTTCACATTAAGAAGCAGGAATAATTCTAAATAAACAATATCATAATAGACCGAAAGCAACTTGAAAAAGGGTAATAAATAAAACCTAAAGTTAGTGAAAGAAAGGAAATAATAGAAATAACAATGGAAATAAATGACAGAGATCAAAAGACTATAAAACATATCTGTGAAACTAAGAATTGAATCTTTGAGAAGATAAACAAAATACATAAGCCACTAGCTAAGCTAAAAAGAAAACATTAATAAACAGAAAGGAGAAATTAGCACAAATTACATAGAAACACAAAGGACCATAAGTAATGACTAAGAACAATTATATAACAAAAATTTTATAACTTTGAAGAAATGGAAACATTACATGATCAATATAGCTTACCAAGACTAAACAAGGAAGAACATGAGTACATAGAATAAATAAAACACAAGGACTGAAATTGAACAGTAATAAAAAAAATCTTCCCCAAAACAAAAGGTCAGGGCAAAATAACTTTACATACAATTTCTATCAAAACTCCAAAGAATAACTAATGTCCATCTTGCTCAAATTGTTTCCAAAACTCCAAGAAAAGGGTATTTCCTAAAGTTGTAAATTTGGAATTTACAATGCCAAAATTACCCTAAATACCAAGATGAGATAAAGACAGCACAAGAAAATTATAGACCAATAGCTCTGATAAACACTGATGTAAAAATCTTCAACAAAATACTAGAAAATTGAATTTAACAATATATCACAAGTATTATGCATCATGATCAAGTGAGAGTCACTCCAGGGATGCAAGAATGGTTTAATATATGTAAATCAATTAATGTAACATAAAGATAAAAATTGTAAAGTGTAAAGATAAAAATTACATATAATACCTTTAGATATTGAGAGAGAATTTGAAAAGATTCAGCACACATTTATGATAAAAGTTCTAAACAAGATGGGACTAGAAATATTGAGATATTGACTATCTCAATATAATAAAGTTCATATATTTCAAACCAACAGCCAAAGTAATAATAAATGGCATAAAACTGAAGGTTTTTCCTATAAGATCAAGAAAAGACCAAGGATGCCCAGTTACTACGTCAACATTTTTGTTTAATTTAGTATTAGAGATTTTGTCTAGAGCAAACAAGAAATAAAATTAAAAAATAAGTAAAATCATCACTATTCACAGATAATATGATATCTCTTATGGAAAACCCTAAAGACTCCCCCCCAGAATCATTAGAAACAATAAATGGATACAGCACAGTGGCAGATTATGAAATTAGCATATAAAAATTTGCTGCATTTTATATACAATGACTAAGAAGTAAAAGAAATTAAGAAAATTACTCCATTCATGATTGCTTAAAAAAATTGAATACCTCAGGAATTTACCTAACTAAGAAAGTGAAGGACTGTATAACAAAACCTATAAAACATTATAAAAGTAGTGATGTAGAGAAATGGCTAGACCCATGTTCATGAATGATCAGAATCAATATAGTCAAAATGAGTATTCTACCTTAACTGATATATAAGATTAATAGAATCTGCCTCAAAATACAAGCAATATTATTCAAAGAAATTAAATGAAAATGTTAAAATTTATACAGAACCATAAAGACCCTCAAATAGTTAAAGCATTCCTGAGGAAAATAAAAGGGAAAGAAAAGAAAAAAAAGGGAAAGAATTAGAGACATCACGTTACCCTTCCCTAAACTACACTAAGTGTTAACAGTACTAAAACCAGTATCATATTGCCTTAAAAATAGTAACATGAATCAATGAACAATCAAAGGCCCAGAAATAAATCCACATACACATTAATACTTAATTTATTATATAACAGCCATGACCATATAGGAGAGTCTCTTTAATAAATGATTCTGGGGAAAACTGAAAACCACAGTAAAGAATGAAGTTGATCACTTTCTAACTCCACTGACATAAATTCCAAATCAATTAGAGATTTAATATAAGAATTGCATCAATAATAAATATGTTTCTTGAGACTTATCTCAGTGACAATGGAAATAAGATAAAAAGTTGGAATTATCTCAAATAACATTTTACACAGCAATGGAAAAGACATCCTATTGAATGGTAAAAATATTTACACACTGCATAATCAACAAGAGGTTAATATTCAAGATATATCTATAAATGCATAGAATTCAACAATAGAAAAACACAGTAAGTGGGCAGCAGATATGAACAGATAATTCACCAAGGAGTGTATCCAGAATGCCAACAGATAATGGAAAAATGCTAACCATCGTTTCTAAGAAGGGATATTCAAGTTAAGACCCCAATGAGATGTCTCACCTCATGAGAATGACAAACATTAAAAAAAAAAA
>PVIJ01011695.1:0-53362 GCA_004024925.1 Scalopus aquaticus
GGGGGGAGGAGGGAGCCGGAGGGAGGGAAGGGAAAGGGCACAAAATGGAATAGAAAAGAGCACAAGGGACCATGGAGATGGATCACGGGTGAATTGGTGGTGGGCTACCCAAGGGGAATACAAAATGTAAAAGACATAAATAACAATAAAAATATATGTTAAAAAAAAAGATTTATTTATCTATACATACAAGCTGGGGCACAAGCCAGAGGCATGGGGCGGCGAGAGGGCCCACCAGAGACAGAGCGGGGAGCAGAACAGGCAGACCAGAAACACACTGCTGAGGGGAGCAGCGGACGAGGCAGGAGAGGTCTGCCCCACCATGTGGGATTCTCCCTGGCTGGGCGTCGAACTTGCTGCCAACAGCTCCACAGTGCAGCGCCCAACTGCTGCGCCACCAGGGAAGCCCGAGAATGTAAGAACTTTTTAAAAAAGACACTGCTTTTACTTGGATCATTTTTTGAAAACCTTAATCTTGCTTCTTACCTATTCCCTTATACATATGAACAATATACAAGTTAAGTATATCTGATGGACTGATGGAGAATTATTAATTTATTACCTCTACCTTTTTGAACCTAATGGTAGGGCTTCCCTTATGCCACGTGGTAGTGCTCTGGTTGACAAGCTCCATGCTGGTCTGCAGGGTTTGAGAACGGGCCCCTATCCTCAAAGGGAGGTATGGTAGAGCCCAGCCTGCAGGTATAATGGGGACACCCAGCACCAGGGCCCCTCCATGATGCTATGAGCACAGCTGGAGTGGACTCTGCCCACTGGACAACAAGTTCAGTGCTCAATCACAGAGTGAGCTGTGCTTTGCATGGAGAGGGGATATAAGGGGATGGAGGAATTAGAGGTACAAGTTGCCAAGGGGTTATAGTGTAGAACTGGGAGAAGAGATGGGAAGGAGATCCAGGCTGGGAGTTCTTGGTGAGAGCAGCTCTCTGTGGCTGGCCTACATTCAAATCCTGGCCTACAAAGAAAATCCATCTATCCCAGCACCTGTACTGTTAGCCTCATCTGGGAGTATGTGAGAAATGTGATAGCTCCAGCTTGCCCCAGCACTGAAGCAGAATATATATTTTAATAGGTGATTGGAAATACATTTGTCTGGATCAGAGTGTTACTATGGTTTTTCTCTGGCTGTGACCATTTCCAAGGAAAATGCCCCTGAGGAGTCTGGTTCCTTCTAGAACACCCTTTATATACTCAGGTTCCAAGAATATTTTGCCCCAATGCTGGCTTGTAGGGCATACAGTGGTCTCTTCACCAGACATACCCTTTGGTGCACCTGGACCCAATGGGTGGCCACAGGACAGCTATGACACAGTGGGGAAGGGGTGTGTAGGATTTTCAGGCTCAGTGTCCACCAGCTCACTCTAAAGGTGAGGTCCCTGGAGGAGCAGGGAAGGGTCACTGGCAGGACAGGGGTTCCCACTGCACTTTTGGTTCTAGTCTTACAGATGGCGCCAGACCCCCTTTCGCATTTGTCACTGACATGCCCTTTTAGTGGAGTCTAAGATATGTTCAGGGTGATGGTCATAAAAGAACAGATAATGGTTACAGATTTTTGGAATACTTTATACTAAAATGTTAGGTTGGGTTTCAAAATCGTTTGCCTTCACCTAAGAAACTGCAACATTATATTAGTCACTGAGAAAAAACAATAGCTGTTGATTATTTAAATACAACTTCAACTGCAGTATCCTTGTGAATGGTTAAAAGTGGGGACTGAAGTTTCTATCCTCTCCTTGTTCTTACAAAGCATCACACAAATGTTAAGATGTTGGAGGAACCACTGATCAAGATTACAAGTTCCAATTTCTAACACAACACCTGATAAGAAAAAGTTATATGTGAATTTATGTTTGACATCATGATATTTGAAAATATTTTATTTGTATATTTTATATAAATCCATTATTTAGTATTCTTCCCAATCCTTTTAAGACTTTCTCTTCTTTTAATACCAAGAATATACGTTTAAATTATTCCACAAAAAATCCATAGAGATAATCCTAAATTTTACCTAGCTCAT
Source organism: Scalopus aquaticus (assembly GCA_004024925.1). Lineage (NCBI taxonomy): Eukaryota > Metazoa > Chordata > Mammalia > Eulipotyphla > Talpidae > Scalopus > Scalopus aquaticus. Next base: position 2,039 of record PVIJ01011695.1, read on the forward strand.
TCATGTACCATACAAATATTAACTGTGTATATTAAAGTGAAAATGTGTGAACAGTAATGTACCAAGTTAGAACTGATTAAGAAAAATTAAAGCATCCAGAACAGGCAAAGCAGGAAGGATATTCCTTCACAAAGCCTGTGGTATGTCTGTGGATTAAAGATGTCTATTATTTTAGACGTTTACTAGAAGTGTATCTTTTAATAAAGTGGATTTCCTTCCTTTGCACAATTTTAAAAACAGATTTTTCCCCTTAACAGATCAGCTTCCAATTTTTAAAAACATTTTCCTAACATATAATTATCATCTTCCAAAGACCCAAAAGTGCTGTCAATTTGACTGAAATCAGGATATAAATATTTTATAAACAGCTGTCAAATCTCAATTGGCAGAAAACAAAAAGCCCCCGAATTGCTGTAATCTAACCACGAGGCTACATCATTTCATTGACAGATAAGGCATTTTTCGAGTTTCCAGTTTCCCATCGGCATTTTAATATATCAGAACGGTGTGCCATTCTGGATAGTCACTGTGACAGTACACTTGAAAATGAAATAAACTCGGAGGGCCTCCCTGGTGGCATAGCGGTTAAGGGCTACGCTGTGGAGCTGTCCGCAGCAGCGACACGAGTTCGACCCCCAGCCAGGGAGAATACCACATGGTGCGGCAGGCCTCTCCTGCCTCACCCGCTGCTCCCCTCAGCAGTGTATTTCCGTCTATCTGCCTGTTCTGCTCCCCACTCTGTCTCTGGTGAACCCTCTCACTGCCCCACACCTCTGGCCTGTACCCCAGCTTGTATGCATAAATAAATAAATCTTTAAAAGAAAAAAAAAAACTCTGAAAGGCTCTAAGGGAGATGCCTAGCACAGAAACTGAATTCTGTTTCATGGAACATTTTCCACACTCACTGTATTTGGAATCTCTATTACTAACATACACTAGAAATTGGCATTAAGGGAATATTATGACCATTAAAACAAGGGAAAATTTTGCTTTTACCAGTTCAATAATTTATTACTTCATTCTTTTGGTCCTTCATTAAGCAAACATTTTTGATTGCCCTGGTGGCAGACTTAACTATTAAGTCCATGTAAGATTCACGACTGGGCTCTGTCACCTCTCATCATAAATCAGAAATGCCACCAGTAAAAATATCTGCAGCAGGCCCGTCAAGGATTTCCTGTTATTTTCTATGCACCCCAGTCTGTCTCTCTTACCAGAATTTTGTTTCAATCTTTTTTCTCATCTTTCACATTGTTTTGTGTTAGTAAAGATTTTCTTTGGGTTAACAGGAAGGGCTTATCCAACTTAAGTGGGTTCTTGTGGTCAGTTATGGTGCTGCATTTAAGGGAGATACTGAAAATCAAATTTCCCCAGCACCCAGATGTTTCAATTGTTTTTTTTTTTCAGTTTCTCCCTTTCAATTCTATTTAAGGAGTAGACACATTAGGGGCATTAAGAGCACTGCTTCGTTTCTCTGGGACCGATGATCTATGGCATTAACTGCATTGCATTTATTCATTCAATAAATATTTACTAAGCGTCTTGCAGGGAACAGGCATCCTTATAGACGTCGTGGTTTTGGCAGTCAAGAAAAGAGACAAGGTCCTGCCCTCACAGAGCTTCCATTATGCTTTGTCAAGAGATAAACAAACAGCAAATGCATTGGCTAAGTACTTCATGCCCTGCCTACATACCTTAACCTATGTTGGTAAGTATGTCTTCCATATGAGATATTTTAACATGCCTTTAAAAATAAACTTACAGTTTTTAAAGGAATTAAACTTGGGTACCTGTGATAGTGCTCATTTTGAGATGGCAGTGAGGGAAAGCTATGGCAGCTGAAAAATGGGTGGGAAGGGCCAGGGCCAGGGCAATGCAGGTCAGGGGGACTGTGGATGCAAGGCTACAGAAAATAGGGACATGAAGACACATTCAAGGAAGAGCAGAGACAAAAAAACAAAACAAAACAACAAAAAAACAATAACAAAACCGATGGATGTTGTAGTTGAGGAAACACCGGAGAAGGGAATTCAAACAATAACCAGATCTTCTTGGATGCCTAAGTCATGTTAGAGAATTTGGGTTTTCATCTAAATGTAGACGAAGGAGTTGATGAGTTTTCAGCAGGTCTCAAGCAAGAGAGAAACAAGATCTGATTTAGGTTCCCAGACACTGGTTGCTGTATACAGGATGGATTCGGTGGGCAAGAATAAAACCAGAAGTCCACCAGTCAGTTTGTGTTATTGTCCAGGATGATGATTTAGAGCTGGGTCATCACAGCAAAGATAGAAAGAAATTAAGAGATTCGGGATGTATTTGAAAGAAAGGAAAGGAAAGGAAAAATAATTGATAAATCTTAAATACAATGGACAAAAGGAAAAGAAAATGTTTGACTAGTGGATAAAGCATTTTCCTGCATTAGCAAAGAAGATCCAACAAGCTATTATTCTACAGTATGAGAGTATCAGAATATCTTATACCCTCAATTTATAAATAAAGAACAAAGGTCTAGATAGGTGAAAAACTATTTAAGCCTCAAAAGACCTAGCAATCACCTTCATTTCCTGTCTAGTATTTTCCAACCCAGGGACTTTTCCATTATCTAGCCCCTCTCCCGACTCAGCTCAGTACCTTTTTCAATATTTTGCATGACTTTCCTTAGAAATGAATTTCCTATGTAATTTGTATTTTGCCTGAATCTTTTTTCTTAGCTTAGTAAGTAGGAGTGAAATAATGGAGATCAATAGAAGGAAAATATTTAATATTGGGAATATACACTAAAAGCTGGGTTTTAGTGGTCAGACATAAGCCACTAAATAAAAGTTTAATCTTAAATTTTTATTTCAAAGGAATAGAAAGCAAAAAAAAATGTTTGGAATTAATATTGCTTTTATCTGCTTTCACAGTTAATTCTGATTCATCCTGATTTATCCAAAGCATAGTTTCCTCTTTTATTTTCTTGAATATGTTCACTTAGTTTTATAAATGGGTACTCTAATGGCAAGTCTGTTATTGAACAGGCTTCAAGGGGTTACTGAATTGATGAGCCATTGATTAGCCATTGGCTAGCTATCAAATGTCATGCACAACAGCACAGGTTCAAGTAAGATATTATCAGGACCAGCACTGAGGTAGCAGAGTAAAAGTCCAAGTGCAAATCTCAATTCATCCATTTCTTCATCTACAAAGGGGATAACAGTACCCTGCTAGTACCACTATGAAGATTAAATAAGGCATAGAAACAAGCATTGAATAATGTTCAGATGTGAATGCTAGGGAGGTAGCTAAATCTGCATTTGGCTTTGAGTGTCAGAATTCTTATCTAACTCTCACACAGAAAGCCAAGATTTCCCCTGCCCTAAATCAAACCATGACCGGGTACCAGGGAACCAGCCACCAATCCCTAGGATAAGGCTTGCAGACATCATTCTGACTGGCCAATCCTAATCTGTTTACCCTGCCTGGTTTTGCTTTTCCTGTGGAAATTCCCAAGAAAGGCTCTGACCTAGACTATTTTTCCCTCTTATTCCTGTCTTCTGCATCCTGACCAAACCTGGAGCTTCCTCAGGGTGTCCTGGGTGCATTGAGTGCCTCCTTTTCTAAGGAAATGTAAATAATTCTTTCAATGGCTTCCACCACACTGTGCCACCAAGCAGTCACTTAAAGAATTAAAAAATTATGGGTCTCCCTGGTGGCACAGAGGTTGAGCGCTGCACTGTGGAGCTGTCGGCAGCTGCGACGCGAGTTCGATGCCCAGCCCGGGAGAATCCCACATGGTGCGGCAGACCTCTCCTGCCTCGCCCGCTGCTCCCCTCAGCAGTGTATTTCTGATCTGCATGTTCTGCTCCCCACACTGTCTCTGGTGAAGGCTTTCGCCACCCCACACCTCTGGTCTGTACCCCAGCTTGTATGTATAAATAAGTAAATCTTAAAAAAAAATTAAAAATTTTGACTATAAATATTAGAACAGCTTTCCATTAGGGAGATGGAGTAATAACAAAGGAAAATGTTCAAAAGTTTTCTCCTCTTGAAGCTCTGATGTTTTAGTTCGGGAAAGGACTTAAATCAGGCAGGGGAGCTCTCCACAAGGCCTATCACCCAGGCTCATTAGCTAGAACTCGGTAATGTGGCCACAGAAAAGGAGTCTGGGAAGGTGGAGATTTTTAAACTAGGCACTTTGATATCTTTCAAAATAACAGAATTTTACTTTTGGAATAGAGAAATATATCAGGTCGACTAATAATACTGTCTGCAAAATAGAGAAAAGTATTACTAATGATAACATTTTAAAAGTATTGACATTTTTCACAATGTTCCATTTTCTTTATGTTAATAATCAGATTTTGTACAGCATTCTGAATAAGGCAATATAAATCAAATGATAACATTTAAGCTCCTAGGAATTAGAGAAGTTATAAAGTCTTATATAACACATACTAAAATTTCAAACATTTTACATTATTTCAAAAAACCCATATTGCTAGAATTAAGATACAAATGAACATTTGAAATAAACTCAATTTATTTCATATTGAACATACATTCCTTCATTCCTTTTTTGAATCTGATGAACAAATAAGAAAAAAAAATATTAAGATGCACAATATTGAGCATGACTGTATTTACATTAAGATGCACACAATAGCAATTATAAATTGTATTATAATTATGTTGTAATTACATTAAAATTCAATATATATAAAATAAAAACTAAGTATAAATATATTATGATTATATAATTACAATTATGAATTGCCTGATAATAAATCTTTAACTCAGCAAAAAAGAATGTAATGGTTACCAAAGGGAATAGAATAGGGAGGAAGACGGGGTATGGGCATGGTTGATTTGGTGGAGGGAAAAAAGAAAAAAAAAATTGCATTATAAAAACGTCAACTTAGAACTTCCTAGTCTTCGTTAATCTCACAAATCAAGCCACAAGCAAATAACTCAACTCAAACAATGTCTTACCTTGTAAGGTAAGACCATTCCACCTCAGTGGAATTTCTCAGTGTCATATACTTGGCATCTAATCAGAACACAGGTGCTAGAATAGAATAAGTAAATGGGATTAACATAAAATCAGGACTCTGGAAAGGGGAAAGTCAATTAAGAGTCAATAAGTTACACAAAATTATTTGAGAAAATGTTAGAAAACTACAAATTTTCCACTAAAAGTGATTTCATAAATCACAGTATCTAACTTCCTCCAGAGATGCAGGTCAGAGTTAAATTACTTGACATTGATGAAAGAAGCACATCCACTGACTTCTCACAGAAGGCTCTTCCTATAGCTGCACACCTCATACCTGCTACAGCTCCAATCACAAAGAAGGAAGAAAATCGAGACGTGAAAACAAAGAAGCTGCTCATCCCTTAAGTTTACATGTCCGCGACAGTGACTTCCTTTTATAGCAAAGGGACTTAGTTCTATTTTCAAAGAAAAAGTGATGGGAATAATCTCTTAGGTGTTCCAGTCTGCTACCTCTTCCTCGAAATGACTGGACATATGAATGACCACACACACACACACACACACACACACACACACACAATTATTGTATGATTAGTTCAATTCCCATGCAGAAATAGAATCACATCTTAAAGAAAACTCTTTAACCCCATGTCAGACACTGATATTCATATTGTTTAAATGTACAGAGCCTAGCCTTTGGGAAGCATCTATTTTAGAAGGCTGACCTAGAGACAGGAAGAAAGACATCAAGTTTTCAAGCAAGGAGAAACAGGGAAGTGTATTCTTGTGAAGGATATCCTTGAGGACAGTGGGCCAGGAAGAAACAGAAAATGCTATAGGAGAACTTAAGGTTGAGGCGGGATCTGCTATTATTAGATTTTTATCAGGAGGACCTTGCAGCAGTGAAGGTGAAGTCCAATGACAAGAGGACATAAAGGAGCTGTGAGTTGAGAAATAGAACAATTCTAGGGACTCTAGGATGTGTGTGGAAGGATTTTCCTTAGCATGGATGAGAGGAACTAAGTGTCGCCTGTGTCAAGGTCAGTGTCTTACACATAGCAATTGCTCAATAGGTACCTGTTATATGGATTTTACCATTCAAATTGATAAATATCCAAAACACATTTGCCTAATTTACAGAGAGAAGTCCCAACATACCTAGTGAGGTTCAGATCATTTAAAATAAGTAAGCACTTCTATCCCAATAATGCAAAATTAAGTGGCATCATTAATGGCAAAATAGAAATGCACACTATTCAGTAAAATGTTGCAATAAAAATATCTTGGTTAATAAATAAACTGGAGAACAATAAGTAAGTAAGAGTGAACAAATTTCTCCTGTTTTAGACCTGTTAAAACATTCATTTTGAAAAACAGCCAGGGAACTGTCTTTCATTCTAGTTTTAAATGCATTATGTTGTAAATTAATTGCATGTGATACTCATTTAGGGGTGAGCTTCTAATCTCTGAGTATAGCTGACAGGCTCCTCCAAATCCAAGCAAACATATTTAAAACATGATTGGCGATTGCAGAGGTTGTTGTCATAATTAGGCAGTTAGTAAAATAAGGAGCAAACAAAGTCAGACACAGAATAATAATTATGGAAGGCTGGAGGAGAGGCCACTTTCGACAGAAGAAGACAGTACTTTGATCTGGGGGTTTTTGAGAGAGGAGATATATAGAGGTACATGACTTTATTAACATCCGTTAGTAAAGAGTAGACGTTTCTGTCAGATGGTGGGGTATCTATAGAGAACTCTGAGAGAGGCACTCAATGAAGTAAAAAATTAGGATTTTCAGTATGAAAAACAGTCCTATTTCCTTAAAACTTTTCCAAAAATAAAAATTGACTAATATCTAATTATTTTGAATGTGCGTATTAATGTTACAGGAAGATACAAAAAATCTGAGCAGATGTCTGGCAATCTAAGTTGGTGATAAGTGAATCCATAGCCATCTGATTTAGACAGCATTATACCTGCTTACCATCTTGAATAGATACATTTAATTAACTAATCTAACTTGTGTTTAGCTAAAATTAGATCCCAAACTCTAAGGGAGGACCTGGAATAGTTCCCTTTTAATTTCACAATAATCATTAGTTTTTCAACCTGCCTTATTGAAGACTAAAATAATAAGTGTTTTTGACAAACACGAGCCTCACAGTCTTTTTTAGTGGGACAGAATATAGTTTAAAAATGTGTGTTATGCTAAGTCTGTTTTGCACTACATTCTAATTCTTAAACAGCATTCACTCAGTATCTGTGCCCATTCAGATGTCATGTCCTGTTCTGAGCCCTTCTCACTTTATCCTTGCCATCCAGAGAGGGAGAGACAAGACTTCACTGTAGCACTCTTTACAACAGCCAAGTTATGGAAACAACCTAAGTGACTGACAGGGGAGTGGGAAAAGAGGCTGTTTTTACATATCTCTATATACCTATGAAAATAGATATAGATATACATACACACTGCTTAGTTACTACAAAACAGATAAAACTGCCATTTGCAACAACATGGATGGAATTAGAAAGGATTATACTAAGTGGAATAAATGAGAGGAAAGACAGACACTAAATGATTTCACTCTTACGTGGAACACAGAGGGAAAAAAACCAAAGGAACAGAAAAAACTAAACCAAAACAAATGCTAAAAATATGACTGCAGAATTAGGGCTATTAGAGGGAGAGTGTGGAGGTAAAGAGCAAAGTGGGGAGGGAGCCCCAAGGACTATGGTGAAGGATGATGGGTGCTTTGAGTGTGGTGTGGTAAATACACCTGAAGAGGTATGAACCTGTACTTCTAAGTCATATACAGTGTCGTAAATCAACAATACCTTAATAAAAAAATTTTAAAAATCCCAAGTGGTTGTTATGAATAAAATCTTTGATTCTTTCATAACTGAAGAAAAATAAAAATAAATGCAGGCTAAAGAGGTCAACAGAGTAAGGTTCTTTCCTGAGTGCTACAATGATTATCATTCTTTATTTTGTTTTTAATTCAGGTAATATTAGGATTGGCCCCCACCCCCAACCCTGCCCCACCCCACCCCGGTCAGGTATGGGGTAGTGCACCCACCACCAAATCACCCATAGTCCACCATAGTCCATTGTGCTTCCTTCCCTCTTTGTTCCTAACCTTTCTTCCCCCTACCCCCTCTGAATGCTTCAGTTTTATAGTCAGCTTTCAGGGGTTAATTTTTAAGGTTGTCTATCTTACATTTAATTCCACATATTAGTAGACTATCTGATATTTAAATTTTTCCTGACTTATTTCACTTAGCATTGTCCCTTCTAGTTATATCCATGGTGCTGAAAATGTCATAGGTTTATCTTTTTTTGATCATTAAGTAGTATTCCATTGTGTGCGACTACAGACCACATCTTCTCAATCTACTCATCTATTTGGGGGTATTTAGGCTATTTCCATAACTTGGCTATTATAAAAAGTACTGAAATAAACTGAGTGCAAGTTTCCTTTCCAATTAGTGTTTTTTAATTTTTCGAGTGGATGTCTAGGAGTGGAGTTATTGGGTTGTAGGAAAATATATTTTTTTAAGGTTTGAGACACCTCCACACTGCCTTCCATAGGGCTGGACCAAGATTTGTCATTATTCTTATTTGTTAAATGGGCTTCAGGGATCAAATAACTCAAAGTTTTCCAGTATGCAATTGGTAAAGTTGATGTACAAGCATGGATCCTTTTCATTTCAAATCCACATACTACTTGTACTAGTACTAACAAAAACAGCATCAACAAATATTTACTGCATGCTCCAAGTGCTATTGTGAACCCTTTACATACACTGAATCATTTACTCACCACTCCCTATCCATTGTTACGTGCATTTTATAGCTAAAGAAGCAGATGTTTTTTCACTCATGTAGAAACTACAGCTCTATAGGGATTGTTGAGACAAAACTGGGTGCTGCTTCCCATTTACTATTTTCCTTCTCTGTGCAGTCTTCCTTATTTTACTTCACCCAAGTTATAAAATTAATGCAACTCCTGCTTTGAATGGCTAGGGGTTGCACTGGTCCAGCTATCTCTACAATCTTTTACTGAGAAGTTGCTTTTGCTCTTTTGATATTCAATGGGCTTTGGTCAGAGCAGCGTAAGAGTGGACACAGAATGCTCTAAGATGGAGGGTTCCACAAGGGTTTCCCTAAGAGTACAGCATGCTGGAAATAAGGAGACAGTCAGTGGGAGGGAGTGACAGCCTAGAGCTGAAGAAAATCACCCACTTGAAGGGTTTGCTGCCAAGGAGCATTGCCACCACTGCTGACTACAGTGTCTAAGGAATTCGATGTCCAGTGGGCCAGCTTGGTTTCTGGGGACCACAGCTTCAGAAGACTTCCAGGCAGGTTCTATCCTTGTTATCAGGATGGTAGCAGGCTCCATGGTTCAAATAAGTTGACAAGATGTTAACCAGTGGCTGAGGACATGGTAAGATTTGTGGTTACTGCTGGGGTGAGTGTCCTGGCAACAGTGAAACACATGGTTAGCACCCATGCCTTTGAGGAGGTGTGCTAGAGTTGGGATGGGGCATCAATTTTAAGCAAGAAGGAAGAGAGCAAACCAGGATTTGAGGATGATGAACTACAAAACTCTATCTCCACAAGGCCTGCCAAGGTCTCTGGAAGGCTGTATGATTCCCAGAAGCCACTAAGAGGAGAGGGTGAATGTTCTTATTTATTGTATAGAGACAGAGTAGGGCTACATCTTGTAGGCTGATACTTTTTAATTCTGAATGCATCCTGAGCCTGAGGCCTGAAGGCGTGGATACTGAGATTCTTATAAAATCCCATTATACCAACAGTCCTAGAAATTTGAGGCAGTATCAACAATTAAGTGGAAAATATAAGTACTGGTTTACATTTCAATTCTGACAGAGAGCCAAAGAAAGGAAATAAAGCTGTACCCTTGTGGGAAAAAAAAAAGACTATCAATCCAGTTTCAGCAGACCTAACATCATACTGTTGACATAAAACTTGGAGGCTAAACTCAACTAGATATACTAAACAATATGATGAGTGTTATTGAACTTGAGAATTTCACATTTTGCTCCATGTACACAGAAAAGTGCCTGAGAATAACTTTATCGATAATATTAATGATCATTGGATGCCTCTTTCTTTAATTAGGTGTGATAGTTGTTCTTCTATATTTTAATTTTTTTTTTAAAGATTTTTTTTTTTTATACATACAAGTTGGGGTACAGGCCAGAGGCATGGGGCGGCGAGAAGGTTCACCAGAGATAGAGCGGGTAGCAGAACAGGCAGATCAGAAACACACTGCTGAGGGGAGCAGCGGGCGAGGCAGGAGAGGTCTGCCGCGCCATGTGGGATTCTCTCAGGCTGGGCGTCGAACTCGCGTCTCCGCTGCCGACAGCTCCAGAGCGCAGCGCTTAACCGCTGCGCCACCGGGGAGGCCCCATATATTTTAATTTCTTAATCAGAAACACAAGTATTTAGCAACAGCTAATTAGTATTTTCATGGTTCCAGTTGAATAACAGAAACTGATGGTTTCTAGCATTCATAAGTTTAACCACCTCTTTCATCATATGTACATATTTCACATACTATGTTAAATATAGAGACATTTTAACAATTTAATGAAATAATGGATGACCTTATAAAATCAGACTCTATAGATTATGCCTGCTAGCTGGAGTAGGCAGTTAAATGTCACTTCAATTTGTTGCTTTTATTAAAAGGTTCAATGAGGGCCTCCCTGGTGGTGCAGCGGTTGAGCGCTGCGCTGTGGAGCTGTCAGCAGTGCATGATTCGTGTTCGACGCCCAGCCGGGGAGAATCCCATATGATGCGGCAGACCTCTACTGCTTCACCCGCCGCTCCCCTCAGCAGTGTATTTCTGGTCTGCCTGTTCTGCTCCCCTCTCTGTCTCTGGTGAACCCTCTCGCCACCCACCCCAGCTTGTATGTAAAAATAAATATTAAAAAAAAAAGATTCAATGAAAATTTAGAAAGAAGAAAGCATAAAATAAAATATACACAAGTTTAGTATCCTATGTTTGCATTTCTCCTCACTATGGATATGGACTGTGCCCCTTTCAAATCCAAATATTGATGCCTTAGCCTCCAGAGTGATGGGGTTTGGACATGGGATCTTTAAAGAGGTGACAAAGGTTTAATAAGATCACAAAGGGGGAGCCCTCGTCCCATAGGACTGGGGTCTTTATCAGAGGAGTCACTCCAGCTCTCTGGCACGTACATGTATTCTCTGTCTCTGTCTCTGTCTCTCTTTAAGCAGAGATAAAACACCAGGCAAGGACACAATGAGAAGGCACTCTCTGACAGCGTAGGAGAGAGCTCCTCAGAACACACACACCAACCTTGCATACTTTGATCTTAGATCACTAACCTCCAAAACAATAAGGACAGAAATTTCTGTCATTTAAGCCTCCTAATATGGTATTATGTTTTGGTTAATGTCTCTTTTGCTGTACAGAAGCTTTTTATTTTAATGTAATCCCACCTGTTTATCTTGTCCTTCACTTGCTTCGCTTTGGGGGATGTGTCGTTAAAGATTTTGCTGAGATATATATCGTGTAGAGTTTTGCTTATATTTTCTTCTATAAATTTTATGGTTTCAGGTCTTACATCTAGGTCTTTTATCCATTTTGAGTTGTTTTTTGTGCAGGGTGTGAGGCAGTAGTCTAGCTTCATTTTTTTGCATGTGGCTGTCCAGTTTTCCCAGCACCATTATATAAAATAGATGACTGGATCAAGAAGATGTGGTACATATACACAATGGATTACAATTCAGCATTCAAAGAAGATAAACATATGCAATTTGCAGCGACATGGATGGAATTAGAGGGGATCATACTCAGTGAAACAAGCCAGAAAGAAAGAGAAAAATATCGAATGGTTTCACTTTTAACAGGATTATAAGGAAACCAAATAGGAGAGAGACACTTGGGGGGGGGGTGGGGGAAGGGGGAGGATAAGGGCACAAAATGGAGTAAAAAGAACACAAGGGACCACAGAGATGGATCACAGGTGAATTGGTGGTGGGTTACCCAAGGGGAATACAAAAATGTAAAAGATATAAATAACAACAACAACAACAAAAATATATATATATAAAAATATGGTATTGTGTTACAGCACTTCAAGCAGACTAATGCACTCCAATTTGATACTCACTTCTACAATGAATAAAAACCTAAGAGAGGCTCTCTCTAGCTTTATCTATAATTCTGGCTTTTATTTTTCTTTAAAATCACAGTATCATAGAATGCTGATGCTTGAAAAGATTAAGGAACACTCAGCCCAAGTGCTACCATTTCTGAAATGTCCTTGGTTTAAGTGGTGAATTTAAAATGAAATTTGAACTTTAAGTAGAATATGCATAATGAAATACCCCATATTTCATTGTTGCTAACATATTTCAATATTAAGTTGAAAAAAAAAGACATCTCAAAACTTTAGCTCTTCATAGCAGTTACTTTGAAGGCAATTCAGAACAATGGATATTATGTGGGACCTATATCTGAATTCAAGCGTCAAAGAAATATTTGCATATGCTTCATCATAATATTTCTAAAATTGGTGAAGTTTGGTGGCCAAAAAGTGTGTAGTCTGTATTCGTGGCTAGAAAGGAGGTGGGAAGGAGGAGGGGCCATGGGCTGATACAGTTTCACTTTTCCTTTTGTACAGAAAAATACTTATTTCCTACCTTTGTACGCCCAGTGAAGCAAGAGATATATTTATGGATAAGTGTAGGAAAATAACTTATTTAAAACTGTGGAGCCTCTGGAGAGAGAATGGTGAAAGAATGCCAAGGTGGGCAGGGGGTTCACCCTACCTCAAATTTATGTTTGGGGATCTTAATCTGCCAGCTTGAATTCCAGGCAACTTCACCATTAAAAAACAGAATTCAATGACCATTCATGTATAGTAACACACAGTATAATACATTTTTAATACAAAGAAATAACACTCATTTAATTACATAACAGGGAGGAAGTAATGATTTTTCTCTCCCCATTCACCCTCAAGTTCAATGCCCTTGAGTGTTAACCATATGATTTTTATCATTCCCCATTTTTCTCTTTTCATTCAAACATACCTACTTCTGTTATTGTTATCTGATCATTTAAATGATTGTTCTTATGCTCTTATCCCCATACAACATAGCACATAATTCTCATCAATCCATATGGATCTAACTTGTGCTGAGGTAATTCAATTTAAAATGGATCCATAATTTCACTACTTATGTTTTTCTCCTGTTTTAAATAATTTAGTAATAATCATCCTAGAGTATTTGTAGATACATATTCATTTTTATATGTTCCTAAAATATTCTGGGTCATAGAGTCTGCACATTTTATATTTCAGCAGACACTGCCAGTTACTTTTCAAAAAGGTAGCATTTTTCTTTCCCATTTCCCTCACTATAATTGAATTATTTCTTTCAATCTGATTGATTGATAAAGCAATTTCTGGATAAATTGATAAGTCAATCTCATCTTTAAAAGAAAAAATATTCTTGGGCCTCCTAGTGGTGCAGGGGTTATAGTCTCTGCTCTATCCAGTGATCACCAGCCACCGCAGCTTGAGTTCGATCCCTGGCAAAGGAGCTGATCCACATGGCACAGCAGACCTCTCCTGTCTCGCCCGCTGCCCCCCTCAGCTGTGTATTGCAGTAGATCTGCCTGTTCTACTCCCTACTCTGTCTCTGGTGCATCCTCTCACCCCCTGTACCTTTGTTCTGCACTCCAGTTCTTGTATGCATAAATAAAAATAAATCTTTTTTTTTTTTTAAGAAATGTATTTCTTAAAAAAAAAAAAGGAAAGAAAAAACATTCTTGCAGTACCTCTTGCTATGTGTTGGGCCTCAGAGAAAATCTCATACCAAGGGCAGATTGGCACTAACCATTGGCCAGTGTTCTGATGCTGCAGCATACAAGAGAGGCAATCCTTGCAAAACTGTATTTGAGTAAAAACAACAACTTCCATACTGAGAAAGGATTTGTAAAGGGTTATATGTTGTATTGAGTGAAAACTCTATTCAGTAAGATGCTCTATATGAAAACCACTTTATTATGTAAAAGTCACTGCTATTATTTTCCCCATAAAACTATGATTTTTAAAATGTTTGACCCATCAAATTGTTTTCTGAAACCCTTAAAAGTTAAAAAAAAAAGAAAAATCTATAACAAAGTTCCTACATTTTATAAATGATATCTTTAAAATACTACTCTTCAGGCAAAGATTTCTCAGTTCAGATGATTGAAAATGTTAATCACCATTTTCAGGTAACCTTTCAGCTCTTCCAACTCAGGGAGCTTAGAATTATAGTCCTTAAATCTCAGTCTGTCTGTCTGTATCATCCCCCCCTTTCTCTCTCTCTCATGTTAACTCATAATATGTAACAGCAAGTAAAGAGTCTTATTGTAACAACAATAATGAATGCAGTAGATTTTGTTTTGTGCCTAGGATTTGTTTGTTTGGAGAATACTTTTTCCTTTTTTCACAAATTATTGCCATGTTGGAGCTTCAGCAATAGCTGAGTTTGGGCTGTCACTTGATTCAATGATTTCATTTTTTCACCCACAGCCCTCAAGTTAAAACTGTTCACTTACGTCACAGGAATAATAAAATAACTATACCTGTGAAAAAGAAAGAAAATATTACACCTCAATGATAACACAACTGACTTTCGAAGACTGTATGTGAGTTTTAACCTACCTAACATTCTTGTTTTCTAAGTTGTCTATTTATAAAGGACATAGGTTATATTCAAATGAAAAACTAACTTGAAAACAAATCCCTATGCCATGAAGCCTGATGCTCTCCAGCTCTAACACCCTGCTGGCCTCTCTAAACAGCTTTTCTCCCTACATTTCCTCCTCTGGGCTGCTAGGTTCTCATGTGGCTTCCATGTTCCCTCTAATGAATATATGTCCCTAATTATCTACTATTCACGAGTCTATCTCTGTCATGGAATTGTAGGTAAGGACCAAATGTGCCCTTACATTCATCCATGTTGCTGCCCAGGTAGACACACAACAAAGATCAGAGCAAATACTGAAGCTATACCTGGTCCACGCCTGAGTGTGGTGCAGCTAAGCACCACATGACTCTTTTGGAAAAGCATTGATTTTAAAACAAACAAACCCAAACCGTAACAACTGCAGGCAGAAACAGAGAATATTTATAAACGATTCCATAAGATACAAGATAAGTAGGACAGCTAGGGAGACTGCTTTGAAACAATGACAGTGCTGGAGCATAAAAGGCACTGTCACAAACTATTCAATCCAGACACAGGAATTTCCAGGGCACCATCACAGCAGTCATCTTACATTGTGTGTGTGTGTGTGTGTGTGTGTGTGTGTGTGTGTGTGTAAAGCAATGGAAACTAATATTAAGATTCTACAACACTGGCAGTGTGCTATATTATGTTTATAAACATACATACATAGTCACATTTTAAATTAAAAATTGCACACAATGCTTTTTCATTTTTATAGAAAATAAACTATTGTTGGCATTAACTTTTGTTACCTAACTGTCCACATTCTGGTAAGTCACCAAAATGAAAGTGTAAAGTAGTCAAAATCTGCAATCTGCAGGCTTTCCTAAGTGCTTACAGCATGCACTAGACTGCTCTAATGTCCCAGGGTCATATCAATGGTCACATAAGAGATGGGGTGCTCAAATAAATTTCGGGAGTACTGGTTTAAATACTATGTTACCATTATCTTTACAACAGGATTACTCAGAAATGTTAAGACTGAGATATGCATTGTGAATTTCCTTGCTTTTCCCAATCTTGTTTGGCCAGGTGAAGTTTCCTTAGGGGGACCAGGGTAAATACTGCATTGCACAAACAACTCAGGATTCTTTTCTACTACTCTACAGACAAAAAAAAAAAAAAAAAAAATCCATTTTTCAGAGTTTAGCTTAGCTTTAAGATGAATTTGCTCTTGAGTCTGGATAAGTATTTCCCCCAAATTCACAGACTTTATAAGATCATGAAAAATAAATTTATCTTTCTGAAAACAGAATAGCGTGTGCTATGTTGCACAACAAAAGCTAATTGGTTTGGGATAGGAAAAAATTCAATAATAATATTTAGAAATACACATTTTCAAATGCCACATTTTGAAATGCAACCATGACATTCTAAGACACACTCCTGAAAATCTAATGAGCTCCTGAAACTGTATTTAGCTAAAGTTCCAACATCTTAAATATTTGGAAAGGTCAATTTTGATGTGATGAATTATAATTTTGGCAATTCCTATTGTACAGCTGTTCTCAGGAAATATAATACTGTTGGTGGTGTAAATAGCATATTTAATCGGCTTCCCAGGAGTTTTTCTTGTTAAATATCTTTCAGAAAATGCTCAAATGTCCTGCGCTAATACAGCTTTTTCCTGCTGGCTTAGACAATACCTTGATTGGTAAATGGTTACATACTGCTGACTAACAGCCTGCCTGGAACCTGGGACCCCAATGTATGGAGCAGAAACACAGAGAAAGGAGCACTGTAAAAGAAACTCTAACTTAAAAATTAGGTTTTTAAAGGACACTTACATGGCAAAATGTCCTCCATGTTACTTATCTCAACTGTAACTTACATTACACACTTTTTAAAAATAAAAGCACAGATGCAAAGGTAAGTTAAAAAGAGTAAGTTGTCTATTGTGTATGTGGGGGTTGGGTGGAGGGGTGGGATAAAGAACCAAAAGGAAGAGTCTGAATTGTGGTTTAGGAATCAATTTCAAAAGACGTGTATGGAGCTCAGAATCTTGTTATAAACTTCCCTCAATTTGGCCTCAAGTCAGAACAAAAGGATGCCATCAGTTTTATCAGGGGCTAAGTACTATGATAATGGAGCATTATTTATAGAATACCTTTTTTCTTTCCCACTTATGATATTTGACTCTACTTCATTTGATCAAAATTCTGACGATATCTACTGAAGTGATATATTGTTCCAGCCTGTGTTTATGGTTGAATAATCAATGCCTTCTAACACCATGGCAACATACTGGTCTTTCTAAAATAGAAGCATTACGAAGGATCCCTACAGTCCCAAAGGTTGGGAATGAAGGGGGTTTATCCACTGGAAGGGACTGTAGCTTCTCCCATCTGGAGGGAATCCCAGGGCTGGACCAGAGGAGGAACTTTTTCCTTACTGATGGTTGCTAGCATCGGGGACTCCCTGGTTTCTTCTAGAGAGATCCATCTGCGTTTTACAGAAATGGCTTCATTCCAGTAACACTGGCTTTTTTTCTGAGACCACCTGCCAAAATCATGGGCAAGGAAGGGGAGGAAAAAAAGCCAACAGACTCTAATAAAACTCTACTTGTTACTGCAAAGAAAACAATCAGAATTACTCATTAAGAAATCGTCAACCAAGTAATTAAGAGCTCTTGAAAAATATATTAATTTTTTTCTCATCTTACGGAAATAAGAAGTAAATACTTTTCAGACTAATAGGACATTTTTAACTGAATATATACTTTTGTATTCCATTTTGCTTTTAAAATTTTCATTAATGCAACAGTGTCTGAAGTATTCATTACTTTGAAAGAGATTAGCGGAAGTTTTGGCAATTGGGCATTCACTTGGGAATTCAAAATAGTGTAATGGTAAAAATTTCTGTAATCCATAACATCATTTGTACTTTTATACTACCTAAAGCGTTCTGTTTTCCTTTAATTGGATAAGATAAAATCGTCACTAAGATGTATTTTGCTGGATGGGATAACAGCTGGGCATTCTGACTACCTGGAAGGCAGTCACCTGGGAATCTGAGGAAAGGAAAGAACAGACGTAGTAACTTAAGTTCAGATTTGGGCCAGTCTAAACCTATTTTGTGAATAAGCACTAGAATTATAGCCACGCTCATAAGCATGGTGGAACACTTAGCCTTTGCTTGGGCACTGTAAGTGTGGTAGGAACTTGGCTTAGCAAAAACTTTGGCTTCATAAACTATCACATTACCTCTCCCCTCCCTGCTTAGTTCCTTCTAGGAGTGTTTGGTACACCACGTGGAATGTGATGAGAGGGCAGCCCCAATCACATCTGCCTATTTTGTGATACAGTTTCAGGAAGCATTGCTCTTACCTTGATATTATATCCAAAAAAGAAAAATATAGTGTATGTGGGTGCTCGCGTGCTCACACCCCCCCCAACACACCCCACTTAATGTATTCCAGATAGTTTGCATGGATTACCTCATATAACTCTATGTTAAGGATACTACTATATCACCATTCCTGCAATTGAGAAAGGAAAACAGTCTGCAGGGGTGAGCTCCCTCAAGATGACATAGCTTTGCAGAGTGGCAGAGTTTGAACCCAGGGCACGGGCTCCATCACCACGCTCTTCACCCCACTGCTATTATTCTACACAGCTGCGTGGTGAGCTTCCCATCTCACTTCATAAGGAAACAGAGAGTGGGGAATAAATTCCACGCTGGGTCTGGAGGCCTAAGTGTGAGAGAATATTCAGCTTCCTGCTAGGTGCATCCTGCAGTGAGTGGGGAAAGAAATGCTGGAGATGGGAAAAACCCAAACAAAAGCAGAAATGAAACTGTTTCTGGAAGCACTTAAAATACTCTGACCAGGCAGACATTTCTAGGTGTGTAATGAAGAGTGAGGTTGGCAGGCAGTGAGGAAAAGGCTTGTTTCTGTTTATCTGAGAATTTGATTGCTTTTTTCTTATCTGTCTGGAGATGAGAACATGCAATTTACAGAATGGAGAAAAGACATTTTCTGAGTTAAGGAAAAGTTTTAAAAGATAAAGAGACTTAGCAAAACCCAGAAAGTGTCTACAGCCTTGATTTATAGATGTGGCGATTCACTAAAAAAGCATGGCACAATTATATATATCTTGACAAAATTACCTAATAAAAATTAAGTGAAAGTTCTAAATGATATGTGGTATTATGCCTTGTGACATAACAATTAAAATAGAAATTAAAGATGATAGATGTCTTCTAAAATCCTTCTAAGAATGTCAGAGAAAGAGAAATTGATTCTTTGATATAATACTGAAATTTATGATAAATATATATCTCCATTTTCATTTTATTTAATATTTTTAGCGTGATAACATTGGTTTACAATACTGTACATGACTCAAATATAGAATTCATCTTTTAAGGTGTATGTCACTAAATCACCATAGTCCTCTACCACGAAACACTGGACTCTCTCCCTCCGTTCTTTAAACACAGAGGGGAATTTATTGTCAGGTTCATGAGAATGTAATAAAAAGCCAGAGTCAAATTAGAAGAAGAGCAATCCTAGTTCTGTGACTGGTTAAGATATTTTGTGAGTGAATCTATGTGCATAAATTTATTTCATAATATTAGAATTTTATAAATTGTAACTTGGGATTATTAAAATTAATGAAAATTATTTTTTCATTTTCATCATCAACATCACAGACTTTTTAACTATAACCCATTGACGATGAGTTTTTAGGTAGATGTGTCTGAACTTGCCACACTGTAGAATTTTGACTAGAGAGACATGATCCATATAAAATTTTTTCTTTAATGCAAAAAATGTCACTAATAAATTTTGGATTGAGCCAATGCTAAAAGGATGGTCTGTTCAAATATCATTGTACCTTGAAAGTCTTGCAAAATTTGTATATGATTATATCATATCCAATAAGTATAATGGACAAGAAGTTAGTTTAAATTTATAGATTTTTTCCCCCAGTAAATTTAAAATTCTTTTCTCCCATCACCTATGTACATTTTGGCAATTTCATTGCTTAGAAAGGGAAATAAAGTTAGAACTTTATTTCATTGGTATAAGGGTTAACTGGACAGAGAAAATAAATTAAGATATGATTTACAGTTTGCTGATAGAAAAATCAATATCGCCTCAAGCAATTTATTAAAGAAAAATTTCAAACCTTTAGCAGAGGCACAGAGTGCATAGAAGCCAGACAGTCTTGAATTCTAACTCTGTGTGACAGCTGTGAATTCTAACTCTGCCACTTACTCACTTGGTACCTTGAACCAGTGTCTTTACTTTTTGTGACTCAGTTTTCTCATTTCTAAATGGGGTTACAACAGCACACTATGCATTGTTTAATGTATATAAAAAGCTTAGAGCTGACAAGTAAAGGTACTACCTTCTCTTAGTTATCATTTTGTCTATCATAAAGCTACCTGTATAAATATATTAGATCAGGAATAGCATCAGAGAGAACTTGTGATACAATATTCTATTTAAGAAAAAATTATAATCTAACACATACAAGACATATACAATTAAAAAATAAAAAGCATAAATAATGATATAGTTTTTGAACATGAACAGTAATACTAGAAGTGATTCACATTTTTGGAACATTCTTTTAAGACCAATTTTATAGGCTATAGCAATTTAGCTTGATGAATTTATGGATAAAGGATGACTTAAAATATCTTTGCATCAGCTTGAAGTTTTAACTTATAGAACTATATATGAAAAACACAAAAAACTGAATACTCAGTAGCAAACTGTCTAAAGAAAATATGCACAAAAATTTCAATTGATGCTTCACAAAAGAAGATATACAGATAAATAAGCAACATGAAAAGATGTTCAAGTTCATCAACCATTAGGGAGACGCAAATAAGTACAATAGTCACCACTGTACATCCAATAAAATGACTAAAATTAAAAATACTGGCCACGGCAGGGGGCCTCTCTGGTGGCCTGGGGGTTAAGTCTCAGCAATACCATCCCATGGCCCACTGCAACTGCCTGAGTTCCATCCCAGCCAGGGAGCTAACCAGAATGGCGCAGTAGACCTCTCCTGTCTTGCGCATTGCTCCCCTCAGCAGTGTATTGCAGTAAATCTGCTTGTTCTGCTCCCCACTCTGTCTCTGGTGAATTCTCTCTAGAGGATTCCCCCCACACCTCTGACCTACACTCCAGTTCTTCAAAGCAAAAATAAATAAAATAAAATCTTTTAAAAAAAAATCTGGCCACAGCAAGTGTTAGCAGGGATGTAGAGCCAAAGGAACTCTCAACTGCAGCTGGGAATTTAAAATCTATAACCACTTGGAAAAGTAGTTTGGCAGTTTCTTAAAAAGTTGAACATATAACTACTAGAATGTGCCAGCCATTTTACTCTTCGGTATTTACCTTAGAAAAGAAAAAAGCATTTTCCATGCAAATATATATACACAAATGTTCATAGCAGGTTTATTTAAATACCACTGTGCTGAAAATAAGCCAAGAAGAGGTGAATAAACAAACAGTAGTGCATCAGCATAATGAAACACAAATAAAGCAACAAAAAGGAATAAGCAATTGACACACACGAAACAGTATGAATAAATCTCAAAATAATTATGCTGAGTGCAAGAAGCTAGATCTAAAAGGAGTACATATTATATGATTCCATTTCTAGGGAATTCTATAGAAAATGCAAAGTAGGGCCTCCTCGGTGGCTGTGGCGCAGCGGTTGGGAGCTGTGCTGTGGAGCTGTTGGCAGTGGCGATGAGAGTTCGACGCCCGGCCTGGGAGATTCCCACATGGCGCAGCATATCTCTCCTGCCTCGCCCACTGCTCCCCTCAGCAGTGTATTTCAGTTGTTCTGCCTGCTCTGCTCCCCACTCTGTCTCTGGTGAACCCTCTCGCCACCCCATACCTCTAGCCTGTATCCCAGCTTGTATGCATAAATAAATAAATCTTAAAAAAAAAGGAAAGAAAATGCAAAGTAATCTATACTGACAAAGCACATCAGTGGTGACCTGGTGATGGGGAATTAGGGGTGAAAGGTGGAAGGAGGATTACAAAAAAGTTATGAAAACATTTCAACACATTACAAAGCGATGAACCAACTCAGTTTGCTTTTGTTGACGGCCTCACACATGTATACTTGTGTCAAAACATCAATCTTTGTTTTAAATATATGCAATGTATAAACATCAGTCGTGCCTCATTAGAGCTAAAAAAATAATAAATCAATAGTATGTGTTGATTTATGGTATTTTTTAGAATCCTGCAATGTATGAAAACAAAACAAGGGGAAAACCTGTTAGAGAAGAAAAATGATTCTGGACGGCATTGCTATAGATAGCAAGACAAATCTTATTGTGAAGTTAAAAATCTTCTTTGAGGAAACATGATAAGAAATAGTTTTATTTTTAAAACTTTTGTCTTGCTGAAAATCACAATGAATAGTGGAACTCACGAATGTTGAATTTCACAAGCTCCTTACACCTGTGCTGCCAACTCAGCGCAACATCGCCACTCAGCAGTTCCAAAGTGGTACTCAAAACCACCCAGTGCATGTGCCATGTTCTAAGCCACACATTGCCAGGGCTTATTGTTTTATGATTTGACATGAGAATTAGCACCCTTCCTCACAAGTTGCTTATTTCAGGGTGCACCGAACAATTAAAACAGATGGAAGTATTTAGGGGGAATTACACTTGCCAATAAAAATTTTGTCAGAGTGGTGACTTTTAGAAAGTCTAATTTATTAAAAATCACAAAAATCCACTTAAATCAATAAGTACATGGGTAACATTTTTAACAGCAACCTTTGAACAAAGGACCGTACATGCTAAGCACATAAATACTCAGGTGACAGTTAATGAGAAATAACAGATTCATTTATAACTAAATAATTTCCAAATATAACCATACGCAAACTCTAAATTTTACTGAAACAAAATTTTTATTTAAATTTGATGTGGGTGCAAATAAAGCTAGTAGTCGAAGACTTCAGATGGGATGAAAATGGTTTCATTATTAAATACTTGGGCATTTCTTCTAGTGAAAAGACATTTCCTTTTAAAACATATAAATACCTAGGAGGCAATGGGAAGTTGGCTAAGAAAGTTTTCCCAAATTCTAAATGTAAACAAAATAAAGATTATTTATGTCACAATCTTTACACAGAATACAGGTTGTAATGGGAAGCATTTTTGAAATTATCAAGTTAATAGAAGCAAAAAAGCAAGCACTACAGTATTTTCAGTTAATTAAAACATTCATTGCCTCATATATTTATCTTGAGAGAGTGTGTGTGTGTGTGTGTGTGAGAGAGGGGGGGGGAAGGGGGGGAAAGGGAAAGGAGAGAGGGGAGCGAGAGAGGGGAGAAAAGGAGAGAAGAGAGAGGAGATAGTTTCTACTCTGTTAGCAAATTTCAAATACACGACACAGTGTTATCAACAACAGTCACTGTTAAACATGAGACCCTCAGACCTTATTCATGTAATCACTGAAAGTTTTTCACCTTTTACCATCCTCATCCTATTGTCTCACCAGCAGCCCCTGGTAACTACTTTTCTACTCTGCTGCGATGAGTTAAGATTCCACATATATGTGACATATTTTTTCAAATCTCTAACAATATTGCCAGGCTCTCCTTTCTGCCTTCTCATTTTGTCTGCTGCAATACCTATTTCATGAAGTGTCTGGACAAGTCCACTGTACATGCCCAGAAAGGAAGAATGAAAAAGTCTGAAGCGCATTATGAACACAGTTTAACCACACACACAAAACTCTTTAAAGGACCTGGGGGATCTCAAAGGGCACTAAGGCACACTTTGGAAACTGATTCCAGGGTGACCCTGAATGCTGTTTTTTTTACAAATGTTTTAAAAGTTATAAATGCCTGAATAGATAACCTTCCTAAGCATTTAAATAGTTTTCACACATCTATAAAATTAACCTCATAAATGCCAGGGATGTTAAGTGATTTTAAATATCCTAATAAAAAACTCAAAATCCCAACTTTAAATGAGTGTACATTTCAAATTGGAATGGTCAGACTATAACTGTACTAAAACAATCTTTAAATTTCTGTAAGTTATTTAAGTTTCTAAATATATACAAATTCTTAAAACAAAAAGTATTATATTATGATCCTGATTTTTTAAAAATGTGTACATTTTAATTCTGCAACTTCTCAGAATTGAAAGATTCTTGCTTTCTAGGGAGGAACATTTTCTTCTCAGCCTAATGGGGATTTCTTTTGACCTGTTCCTTGGCCAGGGTTTTCATAGGTTGTTTTGTAGGTGATCTTATAAGTGACCCTAAAGTCCACATGGTCACTATATCAATGGCTTCAAACCATCAAGAGGGGAGAATGATGACTTGATTGGATTCTGAATATATCTGGATTTTAAGATATGTAAATATCTTCCAGCCTAAAGACTTTTAAACTTGACAATAATTCTTCATTCATTCATAAATAAGGTCTGGACCATAAAACCCTAGAGATACTTAAAATGTGAACTAGTTAAAATTTGGATAGCTGAGGTGGCTCTTCCCAATGTAAAAACCAGTGTCACCCAACCTATAAATGATATCATAAATGAGACAGATGGTTTATTCCAACTTTATAAAAATATTATTAAATCCAATTTTTCTATGAAAAAGCTTAGTCATTAAATAGGGCATTTTGATTGAAAATAAGGAGAATCCTAATGAAATTAACCCATGTCATCACAAATTAAGAAAGTAAAATGGAAGAAGCTAATTATGCACTATACATTCAATAATAGTGTAACAATCTTTAAAAGATACAGAAATTCAAAAATATCAGTTGGTATTCTAATTTTATCCAACTGCACCACTTCAAAGGAAAGACATCTGCAAATCCCTAGATTAAGGGACCAATGAAAGCATCTAAGGATTCTCAGGCTGGATTGTTTTAGATGACATCGATGTTGGGACCTATTTCTCTTGGATTATGAGTAAGCCACAGAAAATGATCCCAGTCGCTGGGGATCCACAGTCTGTCTCTTCATTAGAGAGCAGCTGCCACCTGGCATGCTGAGTGTAAAGGGCAAAGAGAGTCAGCCAATATCCACTTGGCTTTGGACATAAATCTCAGAGAAATAAGCATATTGCTAGACATACTGTCAGAGGCTGTGGAGAATCTTTCCACTTCTTAATAATTTCAGTACTATTCCAAGTCAAGCGAAAGCTGTTCACGAATACACATAGCAGAGGAAATGCAGGTGCAAGGTAGAATAAATGAATGGAATGAACTAAATCACAGCAATATTCCAAAGTTGTTTTTAGAAACTTAATCTTTTTCAGATTGCGTTTGTCAATTTAAAAAAATTATCACAGTATTTCTAACTTAATAAATGCTACATTTGAGAACACACCAATAAAGCACAAACATAAAATGTTTAATCCAGCATTGAATTCTCAATCAACCTCAACAACAAAAATCATGATTTTTAAACCAAAGACACTGGTGGTGGGTGCAGTGTGGTGACATGCACCTAAGAGGTGTGAACCTATATTCCTATATAATATATGGTAAGGTAAACCGATGTTATCTCAATAAAAAATAATTTTTAACAAGAAAATTAATTCTCAATTGATTTTAAGTTTTAAATTTACATTTTATGACTCCTCTTCAGTTTTACCAATATACCACAATGATAGAACAAAAACAAAAAAGAAAGAAAAGTTTAAATCCATCTGAACCCAGAGATTTTAAAGCAACAGAATTCATAATGCTATTGAAATAAGAAAAACAATTGTTAAACAAAATTATCACAGTATTTCTAACTCAGAAGTATAACAGGGACAGAGAAAATATGAGGAAAATTTCAAATGGAAATAATGACTTACAGATTTTTATAATTAACTAAAAAAATACCATGGAGAACTAGTCCAATTTAACAACCAAAACAAACAAACAAAAAAAAAAAAACCCCTCAAACAACATAATTAGAATATGGGTAGAAGATCTGAATAGATACTTATCCAAAGATGGCCAACAGACATATGAAAAATGTTCATCATCACTTTTGATTAGAAAATGCAAGTCAAAACCACAGTGAGATCACTCACATTGATGAGAATGGCTTGCATCCGAAAGACTACTAACAATACTGTTGAAGAGGATACAGAGAAGGAGTAACTCTTATACATTGTTGTTGGATATGTTGATTGGTGCAACAATTTAGGAAAGCAGAACAGACCTTCCCCAGAAAACTGAAAATAGAACCACCCTATGATCCAGCAATCCCACTTCTGGGTACCTATCTGAAGAATATAAAGCTAACTCGAAAAGTTATACGCATCACAATGTTTACTGTAGCACTATTTACAATATCTAAGATATAGAAGCAACCTAAGTGCCCACTAAGAGATGACTGAATAAAAATGTGGCATAAATACATAATGGAATACTATTCAGTTACAAGAAAAGATGAGATTCTACTATTTGCAGCATAATGGAAGGAATTGAGGGGATTATTTGAAGCAAAACTATTTAGAAAGATAAAGACAAACACTGGATGATTTAAACTATATGTGCAATATAAGAAAATATAAAAATGTAATATAAGTGGATGAAAGGACAAAACAAAGTAAAAAATAAACAAATGGACATTGATACCTGAATTGAGGTATCAGAGGTGAATAGGGTAGGGGAGTGGGAGCAAAGGTAGAGGGGGAATAATTTCTGTGCATCAAAGAGCATAATCAACAGCAGCCCACACAATGGGAAAAATTTGTAAATCATATATTTTATATAGGGTGAATATCTAGTATATACAAAGAACTACTATAAATCAATAACAACAAAGCAAATAACTTGATTACAAAATGGACCAAGGATTTGAATTCTCATTTCTTTAAAGAGGATATATAAATGGCCGACAAATATATGAAAAAATGCTCAGAGTCACTAATCATTAAGGAAATGCAAATCCAAACCACAAAGACATAACACCTAAGACTCACTAATATGACCACTATCAAAATTCAGAAAAATAACAAGTGTATTGAACATGTGGAGAAATGGGAGTGCACATTGATGGGAATGGAAGCTGATGCAACCACCATGGAAAACAGTATGAAGATCCCTGAAAAAAAATAAAAAACAGAATAACCATATGAGCCAGCAATTCCATTTCTGGCTCTATGGATCCAAATGAATTGAACGCTGGCTCTGAATATGATATTTTCACACCCATGTTCACAGAAATATTATTCACAAAAGCCATGAGTTCTGGAAACAACGCAAGTAACCAAAAACAGATGGATGGATACACACGTGTGTCATACATACACCAAGGAGTATTATTTGGCTTCCTAACACAAGTTGCGTGATTGAACCTTGAGGACATTATGTTAAGTGAAATAAACCAATCACGAAAAAGAATACTTAATGATTCCACCAGGAATGAGGCATCTAGAAATAGAAAATAGAATGGTGGTGGCTGAGGAATGATGGTGGAGGGAATGGGAGTTGTTTAATAAGTACAGGGTCTCAGTTTGTCAAGATGAAGAAGTTCTAGGGATTGGTTACACAACAATGTGGGTGTACTTAACACAACCGAACTGTACATTAGAAATGGTGAAAGTTCCTTTCATTACTGCAAATAGCTAAAAAATTGGAAAGATTCTATATTATAGAAAAATGCTTCTAGTCTGATATGGATGTGCCTTCCAGTAGTTTATAAAAATAACTGTTTACAAACTAAGCATCAATTCAGAAAATGTGTATCAAACACCTACTATTGCCTATTGTTTTTAGTGCTATATTTCTGTATAATGATCTATCAATGGAGATATCTATCTATCTATCTATCTAGATATATGAGTACATATATGAGTATATATATATATATATATATATATATATATATATATACACACACACACACACATATATGAGTTCAGGAGAGACTTTTCAGGGCAGATAATCTGTTTTCTCCCATATAAACATATCACTAATGATAACCCCTTGCTAATCAGCATTTCACTCTCCCAGTTATGACTTTTTCTTCATACAAAAATTCAAGATTTCAAGTGGCTACTTCATGTCCAGCAATGCATCAAGTAGTATAGGTTTGCTACTTGAATGTATTTTTTATTTATTAAAATCATCATGATTTTTATGTTCTTTTTAAACTTTCTTTTTAAAAATCATAATAAATCATAAGTGACTCCTTTTACTGAAAACATTTTTAAAAGCTGGGCCAATTTCTTCTCATTATAGGCATTTATCTGTAAAAGGTTTTTTTTTTTAAAGATTTATTTATGCATACAAGCTGGGGTACAGGCCAGAGGCATGGGTCAGCGAGAGGGTTCACCAGAGACAGAGTCGGGAGCAGAACAGGCAGATCAATGGAAATACACTGCTGAGGGGAGCAGCAGGCGAGGCAGGAGAGGTCTGCCATGCCATGTGGGAATCTCCCCAGCCTGGGATCAAACTCGTGCTGCAGCTGCCGCTCCACAGCGCAGTGCTTACCCACTGGGCCACCAGGGAGGCCCTTTAAAAGGTTTTGTGAGAAGAAAGGAGGCCACAGTCGGAGATTTCAACTAAAGATCAAGATGGTGGCAAACAGTTACTGCACAAGTCGGGAAAAAAGGATAACGCTCGAATTTATAGAAAAAGCACATAAACATAAAACACTGAAAAGCACAAAAATGTCTAAGTAACTACAAGAACAGCACAGGAACAGAACAGGGGCTACTATGTATCCACTTATCCAGCAGTTATACTTTGATTCTATTAGCTTTTTATAGGCTATATATTTTATTTAATCATCATCACATGTACATGTGGTAGCTCCCCAACCACCCCCCCACCCCTGCTACTTCAGAAATCAGACCGTGGTTCGGAGGATCTAAGTGATCTGTCCATTGTCACACAGTTGGTGTCCATGACCTGACCACTTTTCTTTTCTAATTGGTCTGAGAAATATAAAACCAACAGGCCCAGATGTTTCTCTAAAATCATGCCCTTTATCTGGTTCTAACCTCATCCCCATTTGTTTCCACTTTATTATTCAATAAACTCTGCCAGATTTTCATGCATATTGACATTTCCTTTAAGAAAATACAGTTTAAAAACCACTTCCATCTCAGGGGATCAATCAGGTCACACAAATTATTTTCTTGTTTTATGGATCAGGAAACAGCTCAACATTACCATTTCTTGTATCACCATCACTCATATTCCATGCCTCTCTAGAGTACCCCATCAATCACCAAACAGCCAGGGCCTCAGCAAATTAACTGGGAAAACACTGTATTTGAAAGGATGATGGAGGGAACTGGCTGAAAGAAATGTTCCAACACGGACTCACTCCCTTAGGACAAAACCTTTTCTAAAATGTGAAGCTACACTTAAAAAATTACATGATCATCTCAACTGGATTCTTAAAAGTAATGTTTCAGATGGGAACGATGATTCCAGCCTCTTATCACTGAACATTAAAATTACTCTCCTCTTCCCCCCACCATACATACTTTACATCAGTGACTTTAACACCCTAAAACATATTTCATGTAGTATGGGGAATACATTATGCCCAGAGAGTGATACTAAGTTAAACATGTAAGTAGAAAGAGAGAAGGAAAGAAAAGCTGAAAGAAAGAAGAAGGGGGAAAGAGATAGAAGGAAGGGGGGAATGTTTCTTTGATAAAGTCAGAAGTTGCCACATATGTGCCAAAACACCTCTTTTAGAAACTTCCACGTGTTATCCATCATCTCATCCTGTCTTTGCTAAAATCAATACAGGCCTTATTTCCAATTTGGCATTTTCTGAGGACACACACCATCCGTAGAGGGAAAAACAGTATTTTTCTCATTTCCATTCCTTTTCATGGGTATTAATATACGAGACACATCTGAAAAAACACCTACCAATTCACCTGATGGTAGCTCTAGGAGAATCACACCAGCAGGTAGAGCAGAGTATGGCCAGAGGCTTAGTCTCCCAAGAGCTAGGACACAGATATGGGTTTATTTTTTTTTTGTTTATTCTTTTTTAAAGATTTATTTATTTATACATATAAGCTGGGGTACAGGCCAGAGGCGTGGGGCGGTGAGAGGGTTCACCAGAGACAGAGTGGGGAGCAGAACAGGCAGATCAGAAACACACTGCTGAGGGGAGCAGCGGGTGAGGCAGGAGAGGTCTGCCGCGCCATGTGGGATTCTCCCTGGCCGGGCGTCGAACTCGCATCGCTGCTGCCGACAGCTCCACAGTGCAGCGCTTAACTGCTGCGCCACCAGGGAGGCCCCCAGATATGGGTTTATAAACACATGACTTAGTTTCAAACTGGATGTGAAGTGGGTGTGGGAAAGGGGAGTTTCATAGATGACTCAGGCTTCTGGTTATGGTGATGGAGGGCACTGTTTTTATTCAAAGTAAAGATTGTATATTAAAATACAGGTTTAGGGAAAAATCAGTTTTGATGTGTGCATGTTATTTCTGATGAGCACCCAAGTGGACATATACCACTTAGTTATCGGGTGTGAATTTTTAACTATATCAGCAGGTGGTATAGGTAGGAAATAACCATTGGGCAGAATCAGCAAATGGGTAAACATTAAAATCAAGGGAAAGGATGAAAAGCCCTTGGATATGATATCAAAAAAGAAAAACTAGGGCCAGGGAGTAACTCTGTGCTACGTTATTAATATTTAAGGATCCTAGAAAGGAAGAAAAGCCACCAGGTGACTGAAAAAGAGGCTAACAAAGGATGAAAATAGCAATCTATGGATGAAGATTGTTGTGCAGCATATCATGGAGAAGACAACTGGAAAAAAGACAAGTGTACGGCAGATGTGCTGGGTTGGTCAATGCAGACCCTAAGCACAGTTTTACTGGGTGAGAGGGGAGAATCTTCATTGCTATTGGTAGATATGAAAATGGGGGATAGAGAAGTGGTGAAAGCGAAGGTCCTTCAACCTTTCAAAAAGTTTGCCAGCAGGGGAGGGACTGGAATGGTGCCATGTCCACAACGGAAGCCAGCGCTAAGGGAAGGGCCTATTTTCACAATGAAAGTTGAGCACAGGAGTTAGAAGAGGGAGGGATTAAAAACACAGCAAAGAAATGAGATCCCAAAAGAGCTGTCAGAAGAGGCAGGAGCAGCTGAGAACAGATAAGGAGTGAGCCAGAACACTAGCGAGTGCTCCATCAATTTTTTAGGTGGCTCGGGAGGATTCAAGGTTGATTTTGCTTGGTTCAGCGCAGGCCTTGATGGCAGTGTGGGGATGGAGTTTCAGAAAAGTCAGTTTAGAGCAACTTGTATATTATACTCACAATTTGGGATCAAAGTGGAGTTTAAATACTTGAAAACCTTGTTACTGCTTCCCCAAGCAAGTCTAGGTGTAACCGTCCTGCTCTAAGTTGCCTGTAACTGCATTTTGGGACACCTTTTTGTCTTATTCTAATCAAAAACTTTTATTCAAACAGTCCCACTTTTAAATGGGCAGCATGAATTAAACCAACTTGGTTGAACATCGCTTCAATCAGAATGTAGCCAGGAAGGCACTTAGGTCCTGTTTTACTTACACTAAAACAAAGCTGCAGTCGTGGGCTTGGAGTCAGAATCCCCTGAGCCTTAAGCCAGCCGCCTTTCGGCACAACAATTTCACAAAAAATATGAAACTAATGGGGACGATATATCTCAGGGCACTTTCATGATGCCCGGGAGCCATGGAATAATACACTTCTTATTTTCTCTGAATCAACAAAGATCGAACTTGAAGGCTGGCAGGGAAATCTAAGCAATAACAATAACATAATAATGACAGTCTCAATAATGAGGTTCTGGTGTCTCACACAGGACCAAAGCCTGAGGGAGCCCTCACCAGCCCGGCAGTCATGTCAGCTATTCACACTGGATTTTGCCTGCATAGTCCCTGGTGCTATGCTGTTGAGGAACAGGAATAAACTTTACAATTGAGAACTGGACAACTAAGCCAGTTTCTTGCTAGAATTTTCTCCAAGTCTTGCTATGTCCCCAGGCACCACTGAACTACACAAGGACTCCTGTTCTCCAAGATCACAACTGTCAGAGTTGCTTTTTGAGAGGGAGGGAAAGCTCTAACAATTTTTTTTTTCTTCTGATATTGCTCTCAGACTGCA
Organism: Scalopus aquaticus; assembly: GCA_004024925.1. Classification (NCBI taxonomy): domain Eukaryota; kingdom Metazoa; phylum Chordata; class Mammalia; order Eulipotyphla; family Talpidae; genus Scalopus; species Scalopus aquaticus. The sequence continues at coordinate 33,886 of PVIJ01011695.1, forward strand.
CAGTAGCAAAAATCCCATCAACAAGTTTAGGTTTTTACAGAAGAAAGGAAATGCTATTGTTTGAAAAAGAAATATAAAAATCCAAAATAAAGATGAGAAAGTGGCTATAGGCTTGAAGTTAGGTCAAGAGAAAACTGGGAGAATAAACACAAATTAATATTGAAAGAATGTGGCCTGATTTTAATAAAAGATGGAAAACAAAAGAAATTACTAGAAATAATTCACAATGAGGAGGTAACTGTAGTCATTTCAGTAAAACAAAAACCCCACTAAATCAGAAATGTCAGAGGCCACAGAATTTTTTCTATGGCTTCATTTTTATAACTTGGACAAGACTATTCTGCAACTGATCCAGGCTAGCTACCGACAATTGTGCTGCCATATAACATTTCAGTTTTCAGAAATAAATTTCCCTCTTGACAAAGTCATTGAAACAAAAATAAAGGCACAATTATTTTCTATGACACAAACCAGATTGAAATCATTAAGCGGTGAAGAACACACCCTACACCTTCTTGTGTCTCCAGCACCCCACTCATAGGAAGTATTCAAACAATCCATTTTGATCCTGATAATAAATGACGTAAACAGAGATTCCCCAAACACATAAATTGAAGTGTGTTACGGTAGAATTTTCATCCATTAAATCTTCATTTAATTTAATTTTATTTGCTAAATTATGTTTATTTTATTTTACATTTGGCTCTTCTGTTTAAGTGAAAGGTTCTTGTACTAGGATTCTCCACCACCCTCTCCCTCCCAGACACAGAGAAAAAGTATTTTTTTTTTGTTTGTGCACTGAATCTTGATTTTAAAAAACTGGTTACTTTTTCAGCACTTACAAATATATAAAGTATTTAAATTTATGTGTGGCTAATCAAAGAAAAAGAATTGTTGTGCCCCCTTATATCCATTAAATATTAACCAGTTTTAAAAATCATCAACAGAGATTACATCTATTTCCTCAGAAGGTGTACCACAGTCTGGAACTGCCCAATATATTTTGCTGCAAGAAAACACTCTTCTCAAAGCATGACAACTCTGACAAAAAGTTTGACTTTATTCTCTCATTTTCATCAATCAATTTATTTATTAAAATGAAAGCTTATCAGTTGCTATACTTATCTTCCACGGTGAATTTTAGCCATCCAAAAGAAACAGCTTCATTATGTCACCTTTATTTCTTAATTTGTCATAGTCTCCAAATAGAAAAATAATAGTTTGTTATTTTTGCTAAGAGTTTTTCAAACAATAAAGACTCTACTTTGGTTCTCTTTAAGCGACCTTCCTTCCATAGGAGCTGCTTACCCACTCTCCTGTTGTTCTTGCAGCTATCCTTTCACTTAAAAAAATAAAACTTTTAGGACATATGGCTTTTCTTCCACCTCCATGTTTCAAATTTACTTCAAAACACCTACACAGAGTTGGAGGTTCCTAAAGTGTCAACAGCTGAAATGTCCCAGGAGCTGCAAGTGCTTTTCATGTAAAGAGCCAGAGATGGAAAATTACTAGATTTAAAGAATGAAAAAGAAAACAGTCTTAGAGGAGTTATCTCATCATTGATTTGTTTCTATGAGATTTTAAGTGGTCTAGTGAAAATATCAAATTTGAACTTATAAATTCATCCAGGTGAAATATTCTTTAATGTGGATTTCTTCTCTCTCTTGCTCCATTAATTAAAACTAAGGCACATGAACTAACACAGGATTTTAGTACAAAGGCATGGTATATTTTAGGCAAGGTTCTGTCTTTTAGACATAACATGTACACTATATACTATGAAAGTCTAGTGTAACTTATTATTCAAAACAAAGAGATTATGTGCAAAAGCTTGAGAATATTCTTTATATCAAACCTAAAACTAATAATGTATAAAATGGAAAATAGGGCTAAATTTTGGCATTGGTGCTTATATCAGAATTTATTTTTGGTACACAATCCAGTTTTCAACAACACTAGAGCTAACTTTACCATTTTATAGAGAAATGGTTAAAGTATATCTAGATTTGTTTGTCTAAAGATTTTAATCTCGTATACCCATTGAACAAATACTAATACTAGTTTCAAAGATTACTTATTCACAGCCTTGGAGAAATGAGCAATTGAAAAAGAAGTTTACAAAATGCTTGGTAAAACAAATCTCTTGAAAATACATGGTTTTCAAATATTTATTAAATCCAATGTGTGCTTTATAAAAATAAAGTGTAGATAAATGATTAAAATAGTACGTCTGGTCCCATACCCCTAGGTTATGGAAATCCTTCTGAAGTCATCTCTCTTCTCTCAGCTATCAAATAATATGTCTTGTCTTGAAAGACTTTCTTTTAGTCCTGGATTCCTGCAGTTTTCTGCATGCCACTGGAATTCTTGTTATCAAAAATTAAATAGTGAGACTGTGATCAAACTGTGAAATGGCCACAAATATCTCTGAAATTGTACTTTCTTGAAACACCTTAAAAGTTTGGAAACTTGAAGACAGTCTTAAGCAGACTTTGAATTTTAAAAAATCTTCCACCAATGACAAGTTGGTTATATAACAATACACTCAGAGGTTTTAGACTGTAATTGATATCTAGGTACAACAGAGCCATTGCCATGTTCACAATAAAGAGATTCCCGCAGAGAGAAAACAGTGCTTCTTATAAACAAAAACATCTTGCAAAATGTATTCTTTGCCAACATATCTCACATTGCACATCACATTTAGAAAGTCCAACAATTTTGGGGAAAGCTTTGTTACTACCACTTTTAGTCTCCTAAAACAAAAGCCAACAAACTCCCAAGTAGTAAAACTACGCTTAAATTTGTCTGCTTTGAGAAATGCAGTTTTATTTCCTGGTTCAAAAATCAGATGAGTCGTTTGACAAGTACTTTACTTCTGACTTCCAAAGGCAAACCTGGTAACATCACATTGTATCATAACACTGAATACAGAAACAATGTATGCCTAGAAAAATAATTTAGACATCCAAAGGGATAAAAATGTTAATCTACTTACATGTTTTATACTACTTTCAGATTCATGGCATGCCAGATAATCATGAATATAACTTAAAAGCAGAAGAAAGATGTTCATAATATGGAAAATAACTAAGAGCACAATTAAGATGCTTATAGCGAGTGATAAATGATGAACTTGCTTCATCAGAGTTTAATTATAATGCCAAAGATTTATTTACAACTTAATGGCAATAGCTTTTGAGTAAGGTTTATAGGTGCTAAAGATGGCTTTTGAACAAGCTTATAATCAACTGTGTAATGTCAACCACCTGAAAGACTTCTGCTCCAGTTAGGTCTGAATGAAGGGCGCTATCAGGGCACATTCACTAAGAGTTCGATACTATATTCTCTACTTGAGAAACGCTACCTCACTGGGCTACTCATAGTTCAGAAACACTCAAGGCATTATTCACCTTCTAACTCAAATTATTCCAAGTTGTGTTTCTGTTGAAATACTGAGCCTCATAAAGAATTATCTATATTCTCTAGGATGAGGTTTACAAACAGGCAACAAATTTGAAGTAGTTATCCTCTATTTAAAAAATAAAACAAAAAGCTATCCTTTGTTTTTGGAAATGGCAAAGGGAAACAAGGCAGCAGCTAAAATTAATACATTTACAGTTTTTAATATGAGTTAATACAGTTTTCCTAGATGGTATGAACTCAAAATGAGTTATAACAACCTAGTAAATAGATCTCAGAATTGATCTCAGTCAAATGAAATAAAATGTTTGAGCTTTATTATTCTTTATATGGATGGTTGAAAGTGAGAAATGAATTAACTGAATCTAATTATTAATTTGGTTTGACACCCAAACATATTTTGAAAACAACAGAAGAAATAAAGGTCTTTTGGCACTTGAGTAAAGATCAAAAAATATTCTGTTAATTCCTGATAAATTCTGTTGAGGAAAAAAAATGAAAAATTGCAGGGAGAAGAGGAATGAAAAATAAAATTTCAGTGTTTTTTTTTTTTTTTTTAAGATTTACTTATCTATGCATACAAGGACTGGGGTATAGGCCAGTGGTGTGGGGGCCAGTGAAAGGATTCCTCAGAGACAGAGCGGGAGCAGAACAGGCAGATCTACTAAGATACACTGCTAAGGGGAGCAGTGGGCAAGGAAGGAGAGATCTGCTGCACCACGTGGAAGGCTCCCTGGCTGGGGTTCGAACTTGTGCTGCAGTGGCTGCAGACAGCTTCACAGTGCTGAGACTTAGCCCTCTGTGCCACCAGGGAGGCCCCGAAAAATAAAATTTTAGTTTTAAGGGTAATGATTATAGACTACTTCATGCTCACGTAATTTTAAAGGCACATGTCTCTAGACTAACTATTTTTGAGAATTAAAAAAAAAAAAAAAGCCAAAGCCTTTACTTCAGTGGTTTCTGAGAGTAAAACTCATTTTTAAATTTAGCTGAGCCACTATAATGCCTAGGACACTAAGGAGTGTACTAATGTCATGTAGCAGGGACTCCATTTATTTTTAATGATGACATGGTGTGAAGGACTAATTCAAATGAATAAGCACCACTTGCATGCAGAAAACAAGCTACCAGGAAAGAGAGCAAATCAAAGGCTGGAATCTGAGAGCACAGAACCATTTGTTCTGCCAGCTCAGAGCTCCAGAGAAGGGTCTGGGGCTTCAGAGTGACCAACAATCAAAGGCTTTGTCAGTCATGGTCTCCAAACTTGGACTTCCCAGGACTAAGCTGAGGCCGCTGTCTCTCTTATTGCATTCTCCCCAGAGGACAATGGAAATAGTACTCTCTTGCCTTATGAAAATAGACAAAAATACTGTCATTTTTCAGGACATCAAAATTGTATGGGTTCTACTTCAGACTCAAACTGTTACTTTATTCTCAGACACAGGGCCAGTGACATATTTGTTAAGGATTCAATTATTCTGGACATGCAGCTGACAGCCCATACATTTACTCAAATAACTGTGAAGAGTCCAGCGAACACTATTAATTCAGAGTAAACTTCTTGCTTTTTTTTTTTTTTTAAAAGGTTTATTTATTTATTCATACAAGAGCTGGGGTAGTAGCCAGAGGTGTGTGTGGGGGGGGAGGGCAGAGAGGATTCACCAGAGACAGAATGGGGAGAAGAAGAGGTGGAGCTACTGAAATACACTGCTGAGGGGAGCAACAGGGGAGACAGGAGAGGTCTGCTGTGCCGTGTGGGTTAGCTCCTGGCTGGGGATAGAACTTGTGCTGCAGTGGCTGCGGATAGCTTCATAGTGCTGAGACTTATCCCCTTGCGCCACCAGGGAGGCCCTTGCTTTTTTTTTTTTAATAAGAACTGCACACAGATTGAATTTTGCTATATTCCTTAAAATGAAAAGAAATAACTCTTCCCAAATTGTAAACTTAAGTCCTTGGTTTAGCATGTTAAGATCATGTAGCCATATTCTTTCACCTTAATTATGAACAAAGTACTAGAGACAAATAAAAAGGATGAGTAAAGCTACAGGCAAGAAAACAAGGTAGGTAAACCTGGGCTCTGATATCAGCAATTTTTTGGAAAGCAGAGGCAAAGGAGTTTAAAAAAATGACAGTTTTCATCTGGATGGATTGAACTGTGGTAGGAAGAATGGAAATACACATTACAAGAAGAGGAACTTGAGGCAAGAAGAACACTTCACTCTAGAATATTGATTGAGAATCATTTGAATGGCAGAAGTGATTGGACAGTCCAGAATTGTTAAAAACTAGAATATATGCTCTGCAGTTGGTAGAAAATGAAACTCACAATGGAGAGCAGGGAAAATCTAGAGATAAATAGAGAGAGATAGATATATCTTCTTAAGAAGCTTTCAGGTTTTCCCTAAAAACCAAACTGATTATTTTTAAAATGTGTTTTGACTGGTGCCCAGTGTAATGAGCATAATACTTACTGTGAAGTGAAGACTTCACACTAATGCCAACTGTAAGAGGTGGAGTTAGGTTTTTATAGCATCCTGTAATGGGCCAATATTTAACTGTGTAGCCCACTAAAATTCTCAGGCTTTTTCTTTTTCACTTAACTCAGTGCTTTTCTTGTCTTTTATCTGTATGATAAAGTTTTTAATTTAAATATAGTATGTTATGTTTATTCCTGTTATATTTAATCTTTTGGTTTATATCCAGTAATTCAGCCTGCCAAACATTCAGATTGCTAAATAAGGGATACCAATCAGTTAATTTTATCTTCCCTAGAGAAAGTAAGGAATTTTAAGTTAGAAACACATCATGATGAACATCGGTAAAATATAAAGAATTTCTAAAAGCCAGAAAACTAGAACTAAACACAGAAAATTTTTGGGCACTATGTTTTTTACATTATCATGGCCTTTTATTTAATTATAAAGTGTCATCTTTTTAAAAAATGGTTAAAACACAGGTCCTTTTAAGTAAAATTTTAGCTATCTCAATAAGAAGTGCCCTCCCTTTCTTTGTGTTCCAAAAGTGGCTTATTTTCTATGTAAGTAATAATACTGCTATGATATAATGCCCTCCCTTGCTTATTTTCCTCTTATTTTTTTGTTGACTGCAAAGTTCTTGGTGAGAGGAATCATATTTTACTGGCCTTGCCATTCTCAGGTACATAATAGACACTTAATAGACTTTTAATGGTTAACTTGATAAATCATCAAATGAATTGAAGGTAAAGTACAAAGTAAAGGGTTCAGTCATTTTATCAACAAATACACAGTGTCTATTATATTCCAGGTAGAGTCCCGGGGACAAGGCCAATGCCTTGACCTCCTGGAGGATGATAAGAAGGTGTCAGACTGATGAGATGATTTATGAAGGTAACCTTGTGTCTTATGGACTTGTTTCCATTCATTAGTTTAAGTCTGAGGCAACTGACGTGTAAACATTACAATATCCCTTGCAGAGAAATTTAAAATAAGGGAAGATTTAAAATATTTGTCATGTTTAAAATGTGGGTTTTCACATAAACATAAAAGTGATAACATTATGTGATAGTACTAAGTGATACTATGTATCATTAAGGCATTTTACAGCATCTGTAAAAAAAGATCTTATTTCTAAAGGGATGTACTTAATAGGAATTTAACATAGTACTTTATGCAAAGTAAAAAGTATAGTTTTAGGAAATGTTCATGTACTAGTCTATGATTTTTTTTCATGAACAATGCTTGCATTTAGAATATTGAATCATTTGCCAAAGAAAGGTCTACACACGTAGGAGGCTATTTTCACACAGATGAGGATTTAGGAGATACATAAAGTTTGGTTCTTCCTGGTCATCAGTCCATTGACTACTCATCAGTTAACACATTTGTCAATTCTCACTTATAATGATACTTCCATTACTCGCCAAGGTAATAGCTTTGCTTTCTTATGACTTCTGCAGGTCTAAGGTGGATTTACAAAATGATTTTCTTTTCTACAAAGTGGTCTGGGCATTTGCAAAATATCATACACTTGTGTATTTATTTATTTCACTGTTCTTTGTATCTAAAGCATATGCAGTAATTTTTGTTTGCTTTGCTTTGTTGTAAAATGTTTTAATGAGCAGCATTTTTCCCAGCTTGTATGTCCAGTTCTGCAGGCATTCTGGTTCCTTTGTCACAGCGCAGGGCACTGGGGCCCATGACAGCTAAATGTGTGTGACAGGTAAATGCGCACACGCGTATAAAAGGTCTTTTTCTCCTTTCCTTTTGATTTTCAAAATCATCTTTCACTCATAGGAGCAAGATGATTGTGTAGTCCATCATTGCAATATGACATCTGAAAATGCAAAATGAAACATCTTTAGAAGAGCCTTGATTATGTAACTCCATAAATAAATGAGAATTTATCCGGCCAATAATTATTCGTTGCGCTTCTCCCTCCTGCCATGACTATGTTGCATAATGAAGTCTCATGAATTCTAGACACAGATACTAGTGTGTACCTATATTGGTAACAATAAAAAAATTTCCATATGGCAGAGATACATGATTTCATCTTCAACAGAAGAATGTCAACTGGGCGTGTGGCTGATCAATGGTCAAAAGTGCTGTCCCCAGGCTCACCTACTCTTAGGAGCTGAAGGGATGGTATTCTAACCAGCCAATGAAGCAATCTGCACACACACTTTAATCAAGTTTGTTTAAAATTAGAAAATGGCATAATGCATTCAAATTTTTTATGCAGTATTCACAAAGAATTAGGAATATGCTGCATGACTTGAATTAAGGGAGCGAACGATATATAGCTCATGTATGGGTTTCATAGTATGTTCAAAAAATGAATTTCAAAACTTCTGCACTAAAAAAGAAAAGAAAATCAGGATGCATAAGTTTGCCTGTTTAATAAAAGCATAATTAGCATGTGTGAATAAACTATATTGGTTAGATCAGATCTATAAATTAATATGAAATTTCTTTTGTTGCTTAGCACATGAGAATGTTTCCTTATATGAAATACTGAAGCTAAGAAAATATTTCTCTTTGCCAGAACATGTTTTTGTAACGGTGGATGTAATTCTTGAATTAAACCCTAGAAAATGACTTTGTTGCTAGACAGGGGTAAGAGACATAGAGGAAGGCGGGAGTGCAGGACAGAGAGAGAGGCAGAAAAACTTAATAGTAAAATACAGACTAGTAAGTGTCTGTAGGTGATTTAAACATTTTGCCAACATCAAAATCCTTAACTGTGCAGTTGGCTTAAAATTCCCAAGTACTTCATGGGCAATGGGCAACGCCTGCATCCCTCCATCCCTCCTCAGCCTATCACTGACTGAATTTCTTGATAAGGAGACAAGGCCTTTGTGCTGTGTGTATTCGGAAAGGAGGTGGGGGTAAGAGGAGAGACCCTCTTTTAACCTTACCTCCTCCTTTCCACTATTTTTTCATTAAAAGAAAAGGAAGTGCAGTGAACTGACTAGAAAGAGACTGGCCTGGTCCGGGCGGTATTATTTACAGGGTGGAGCATTTAGGTCAAGTGGGAGCCTCATGTCACTGTCTCTCTGTGGTGAGCATTGCAGATCTGAGGCCGGCACCAGGAACTGACAGCTCTGTTTACCTTCTGTGGTTGATGCTGGGCGACCAGAGGGGATCAGGGTGGGTTACCTTGACCTGACTGATATGACGCAGAGGCAGAGCTGTGGTCAACCCTCCTCTAGTAAGGGGACATGCAGCCACTTTCCCCCCATAAACTGAGTAGTAGGAGCCTCAGAATTCTCCATCAGTCATGTTTTCAAACCCAGCGTCACCAAAAAGGCCTGTATATTGGGAGATGCCAATAGCCATTCTAAATATAATTAAATCCTCCACCTTCCTTTTTTTCCCCATTATTTCTACCAGATAGAATTTAGAAAGCAGCAATAAGCTGGCACACCAAACTTCCAGGACTACGGTAAAACTGGTTGCATCTTGGGCAGTGTCACATAAGTACAAGAAAATAATTTTAACTTCTAGACTGTAAGGCGCGTCATAGCACATCCCCTCCCCCCCACCCCCAACTCCACCCAGTGTGAGTTACAAATTTCATGCAGAAATGAGAAGGAAGCATGTAACAGAGCTGTTTTATAACATCCCCAAATACATAATGAAAGAACACCTGAATGCTCTATAAACAAATTAATGGCAGATTTAAGAATAATCTCCTTGAGATGTTGAAAATGGGAAAGGGATTATTTTCTGGCCTTTAGTTTTGGTCCTAAGTGGTATCTTAAAATTTTATTTCTGCCTGTGTTTTGATTTAGATGTATCCAAAGGCCTGGCATTTGCTTTGAGAGATTTCCATGCTGCAAAAATTAGGCTGTAGTCCAAGCTCACCTCTGCAGTTCTCCCATGAAGACCTTTATGGCGGCATGGACCACAGTTATATATTAATAGACTTTGGTGTGACTCCAGCACTCAAATCCACTAAAAGACAGCAACAGAAATACCTATATAACTTGATCAGTTCTGATTGAACTTGGCCTCAGAGGCTGTTTTACAAAGAATTCAAACATCTTTAACATATTAATAAACAGCAGAGGTCTCTCTTTGCTTCCCAAGACACAGCAGGATGGGTGAAAAGATTATTCTACCGGAAATACACAATAATGTAAAAGACATTAATAATAATAATAATAATAATAATAATAATAATAATAATAATAATAATAATAAAAAGATTCTTCGAGGTAGAGGAAGCTGGGCCGGGTAGAAATATAACAGTCTACCTATAGGATGAGCATTTGTACCACTATTGCTTAGTCAAGTTTCCCCAGAAAGATTATTCTCAAATGGATGGAAATATTTTCATTTCTAAAATGGGAGTGACAGGTAAAACACCCATTGTTTAAAAAAAAAAAAAATGGAAGCAAAATGCTTTGGAAATTTTGAGTACACCTTAACATCTATTTCTGTTTCTTTCTCCTTCCTTGCATACTATGCAAAATTTGATAAAATGATAATATTACATCAGTTAAAATTAATTAATAATAAAAAGAATAATGATATTGCAATAAAAAAGTAATTGGAATTGGAGAACTTCATATTTTAACAGTTTTCCTGCAGAAATTTCAATAATAAATGTTGTTTTTATAGTCGTAATTTTAAAATTTAAATATCAATGAAAAAAATGATTACCATAGTTTAAAACTGAGTTAATCCTGATTTGGCCATTTAGAATTCATATCGTATCTCTTCTTTGAAAGCACAAGGACTTATTGAAATGAAAACTCCACTAGTTTTTATAACAGTCTGAAAATGAAAGTAGTGAAATGCCTGTCAAGCTTTTATAGCCACCTTAAACTGGTTAGACACAGGCTACTGGATCCATTCAGCTCCCTGTTTAGTTTTGAATAGTGCTATTTAGAGAAACGTTGATGGGTACTTTTTATGACAAAATGATCACAGGTGATATGCTTCTCCTACACATCTCTGAAATACTACAGATACCAACAGGTTCTGTTCTATTAATGCACCCAATCTTTTTCACCTTTAAAAATTCTAGTCACTTTCTAAATAATGCTAGACATGATTGCTCAAAGTTTTTGCCTATTGATTGCACCTTCAAATACCTCTCCGTTCTCAGCAAACTGGAACACCGCTTTCCAGAAAATCTGGTTAACTCTCATAAAGTTACCGAAATCCTACTTTTTTCTCCCAGATTACTCATACAGATAATCACAAGAGGATGTACAACCTCCCCTTATTTCAGTGGAATTTCCAGATTATTATCCTTATAGCTTCCAAGTCTTTAGAGAAAATTCACTATTTGCACGTGAATACGTGTTTGAAAGTATGCATAGGTTCATATATACTTAGTACATCTCTCAGCATTTATGAAATTTAATTCTGTTGCTTTTATGAACTCATACCTCTTAAAATTATAAGTGAAAAGATTAATTGAATCACCCCAACCAGGACCAACTGCAAAAGTTCACAAAATTAATTTGACTTAGTATTTTGCATTTTTTGAGGTACAAGGACATATAATTTTAGTTTCGTTTTCAGTGTACACGGTAATGATTTGATATTTGCATATTTCGAGAGATGATCACCACAATAAGTCTAGATAGCAACTGTCATCAAACATAGTTACAAAAATTTTTTTCTTGCAATGAGAACATTTTTTTTTAATTGAGGTAACATTAGTTCACAATGTTGTTTGTGTTTCAGAGGTATAGCATCTCCCCCTCAGGTGTTGTTACCACACAATACCCACCACCGAAATACCTGTAGTCCACTCCCATAGTCCATTACCATAGTCCACTGTTTCATTGTAGCACAATCCCTCCCCACTTTGTTCTTTTCTGAAATCTCCACCTCAGCAGCCTCCGTTTTACTGTCAGATTTCTAAGGTTTGTTATTAGTTTGTCTTTATTTGACCCTTTGTTTTTTTTCCCTTTATATTCCAAATAAAAGTGACAGAACCTGGTTCTGTCTTTCTCTTTCCCATTTATTTTGCTTAGCAGCATCACCTCTAGATCCACCTATAGTGTCACAAATAGTAAGAGTTTATCTTTTTATTATCTGAGTATTATTACACACACACACACACACACACACACACACACACACACACACACACACAGCCCTTCCTGATCTCACCTGGTTTTGGGTATGTAGGTAGTTTCCATAGTTTGGCTATTGTAAATATTCAGCTAGATCTGCATTTTTTAAAAGCAACTTTCAAATAAGTAGTACAGTGTTATGAACTGTGGTAGTGACGCTAAACAGCACATCCCCATGATTTACTAAACCTAAATTTGCTCCTCTTGACCTCCTTTACCATTTTGTTCACCTTCTATTCCCTTTGCCTCAGGTAACTATAAATCTATTTCCTATATCTATGATAATGATTTTTAATTTAACGTCATTTTTAAAATTCTAGTATATGAGATCACATAGTATTTGTCTATTTCTGTTTGATTTATTTCACCTGGCATAATGCTCTCAAAGTCTATTCACATTGTTCCAAGTGACAAGATTCCATACTTTTTCATTGCTTAATAATATGCCATTATACACACACACACACACACACACACACACACACACACACACACACATATCCATTGATGGATAAAGAGTTTAAGTGGTAGAATTTGGATATATATTTCATTCACAATTTCTTTATCCATCAATGGGCACTTAGATTACTTCCACATCTTGGCTACTGAAAATAATGCTGCAGTAACTAAGGTAGTACATATGTTTGAGTTCTTTATCATTTCATTCAAAAAAATTTCTAGAAGTAGAATTATTTAACCATATGGTAGTTCTGTTTTTAATTTTCTTAGGAACCTACATGTTGTTTTCCATAATGGCTGTATCAATTTACATTCTCAGCAACCATATACTAGGGCTCCCTTTTCTCCACAGTTTTGCTGACATTGTTATTTCTTGTCTTATTGAGAATAACCATTCTAACATGTAGGAGGTGTTATCTCAGTTTTGCATTTCCCTGATAATTAATGATCTTGAGTATTATTCAGGTATTTGTTGGGCCACTGAGTATTTTCTTTGAAAAAATGTGTATCTGGATTCTAAGCTTACTTTTTAAAATTATTGATTTTTTTGTTTTGTTTTGTTCTTGCTATTGAGTTGTATGAGTTCTCTATATATTTGGGATATTACTCCTTACCAGATATATAATTTGGAAATATTTTTCCCAGTCAGTAGGTTGGCCTTTTCATATTATTGATAATTTACTTTGACATACAGAAGCTTTTAAGTTGATATGGTTCCACTTGTTCATTTTTGCTTTTGTTCACTTTTCTTTTCATGTCAGAACCAAAAAAATTGTTCCCAAGAATGTCAAGGTGTTTACCACCTATATATTTTTTTATGTGTTGATCATTTCATGTCATGTTTAAATCTCTGACTCATGTTGAGTTGATTTCTGTGTACAGTATAAGGTAGTTGTCTAGTGTCATTCTTTTGAATGTGGCAGTTGAGTTTTCCCAAACTATTTATTAGAAGAGACTGTCCTTTTCTACTGTATATTTCAGACTCTGTTATCATGAATTAATTGACTATGTAAGCATGACTTTTTTTCTGGTTCTCTATTCTGTTCCATTGATCTATATCTAATTTTTAGCAATACATCTGTTTTGTCTCCAGCTCTGAATTTCTTTTTCAGGTTTCCTTTGGCTCTTTGGGGTTTTCAGTGGTTCCATACAAATTGTTTGTTCTGTTTCAGTAAAAATTATTGCTGGACTATTGATAGGAATTGTATTAAATCTGTACATTGCTTTGGGTGGTATGGCTATTTTAACAATATTAATTTTTTGAATCTATGAACACAGACTATCTTTCCATTTATTTGTGTATTCTTCAATTTTTTAAGTCAGTGTCTCACAGTTTTTAGTGCACAGATTTTTCACCTCATTGGTTGAATTTATTTTTAAGTACATTATTCTTTTGATGCAATTGAACATAGAATTGTTTTCTTATTTTCTGGTAGTCTGTTCCTATTGTATAAAAATGCAACACATTGTTTGCCATCTGGTTTAGTGTCTTGCAACTTTACATATTTGTTCATGAGCTCTAACAGATTTCTGCTCAAGTCTTCAGGGTTTTCTATAGACAACAGCATGTTATCTACAAATAGTGATAATTTTATTTCTACCTTTCCAATCTGGATGCCATTTACTTCTTTTATTGCCTAATTGTTCTAGGTAGGTCTCCCAATACTATGTTGAATAACAGTAGTGAGACTGGGAACCTCTGTGTTGTACCAGATCTTAGAGGATAAGTTTTCAGTCTGTCATGGCTTAGTATGATCTTATTTGGGGGCTTGTCCTATACTGTCTTTATTAAGATGAGGTATATTTCCTTTATACTTATTTTTGAGTGTTTATCATAAGTGGAAGCTGAATTTTGTCAAGTGCTTCTGTATTGTTTAAGATTATCTTATAATTTCTGTACTTCATTTTGTTAATGTAGTGTATCATACTGACTGATTTGCAGATGAAACTTCCTTGCATCCACAGAATAAATCACACTTAGTAACGGTATATGATATTTTTAATTTACTATTGAATTCATTTTGCTACTATTTTGTTGAGGATATTTGCATCTATGTTCATCAGTGATACTGTCCTCTAATTTTCTTTTCTTGTGTTATTCAGGTTTTATTATGATGTCAGGATAATGTTGGTCTTATAAAATGAGTTTGTAAGTGGTCGCTCTTCTATTTTTTGGAAGAGTTAAGAAGGATAGAAGATGTGGTACATATACACAATGGAGTACTATTCAGCATGGAAAGAAGATAAACACATGCAATTTGCCGCAACATGGATGGAATTAGAGGGAATTATACTCAGTGAAATAAGCCAGAAAGAAAAAGAAAAATATCGAATGGTTTCACTTATAACAGGACTATAGGGAGGCCAGGTGGGAGAGGGACACTCAGCGGTGGGGGAGGGGGGAGGGGAGGATAAGGGCACAAAATGGAAGAGAGGAAAATACAGGGGACCATGGAGATGGATCACGGGTGAATTGGTGGTGGGCTGCCCAAGGGGAATACAAAATGTAAAAGACACAAATAACAATAAAAAAAATGGAAAAAAAAAAAAAGAAGGATTGACGTTAATTTTTCTTTGAATATTTGGTAGAATTCACCAGTGAAACCATCTGGCCCTGGACTTTTGTTTGTTGGGAGTTTTGGATTACTAACCAATCTCTCTACTAGTAATTTGGTTTGTACAGATTTTCTATTTCCTCATGATTTAGTCATGGAATATTTTATATTTCTAGGAACCTATTTCTTCTAAGTTGTCCAATTTGTTGGTGCAATTTAATTTCATAATCGTAACGTTAATATTTCAGTAAATATGAATTTGAGGTCTTAATGAGTTTCAAAGTACCAAGAACTTTAATTTACATACTTCTGGTCAATAGAACATCCACCAACCAACAGAGTACTTTCAAACTGTCATTTTGAAGGAGATTATAAGGAACACAGCCTGTGCTGAGGACAGAAGACATTACTATACTTGGCACTTTGTGGGTGGCTAAATCTGCACACTAATGAGAATTTCTTTAATCCTAATCCTCCTAACTATTCTCAACATAAGATTTTAGTCATTCTCATCAACTCCCAAAATATTCATTTATGTCATAGCATTTTTTTAGCTTATTTCATGTTTATCTTATATCTCTTCTTACATATGCTTTTAAATACACTACTAAATTTTGAACTCAGTTTAACAAAGTTATAAAATGTTTATTTAAGAATGAACCTTAAGAGCCTGAGTTTGAACCAGATATAAATCATCTGCATTTTCTTTTGTCTCAGCTGCTCAGAATGGTTATTCCAATCAAACCTGAGAAAAATACAGCTTGGATCTGATGTTCTGGTGCCGAGCGTTAAGGGGGCAGGGAGGAAGGGGATGCAAGGACCAGGAGGCCCCAGATGGCAAGAGGGGAAGCAGATTTTGTCCATTACTCAAGGTCAAAACTAATGGAGTTGTGAGATTTGAGTCTGTGGTTTGTTCACTGGCCAGCAGAGTAGGAGAGAACCCATAATTTAAAGCATTTTTTCCTAAATAGTCGCAAGATTTTTACAAAACTTCACCAGCTAGAGTAAATAAAAATGAATGATTAGTAACTATTCTGACAATAAAAATGTGCTGGGTGACAAAAAATAAAACAAAGTCCTCTTATGGTGATTACACTGATGACTTTATGCTGTCATGATGCCAAGTGGGGGGAATTAAATAAATCTTACATTTCTGCTTGGAAAAATGGGTGTGGGGGAGGAGAAAAAGGAGAGAAAGGAGACTCAAAATTAGTAAAATTATATTCAAAATAATTCTTAGCTAATCATTAAGCAATAAGAATAGATTCTGAGAACTAACACCATTATAATAAATTGATCATTATTACCATAGTCCTTTGTGTTTGAGTCCTTTCTGCCCATCTGAATTGTTCAAAACTTTGAAGACACATAGTGTGCCTTATATCTCTTATATTTAGCATAGTCCCTGCCACAGCAGAGGCATTAATTAAATACCCATTGAAAAAATGCATTCTTGCTTATTTCTAGCATTTAATAAGTTCTGGATAAATATATTTTTCAGTATGATTATATATTTGACTATCTCCATGTTTTATATAATCAGTGGATCATTTATAATTAAATTTTAAACAAACACATATGCATATTTAACATAAGTACACAAATAGTAACGTACTTCCATGTGGCTTCCCACATGGTTCATTCATTCATGTGACCTCTTCTCACAGAATTTCACTTCTCAACAATTTTCACAAGGAAAATTGTTATTAAACTGTCACCTACACTAAAGTGTGGTGAGTAGTCGTGTCAGAAATTCATATGGTAAAGAGTGAGCAAGCCTCACAGAATGGATGTCTGCTAGCGCCTACAGCACCTGTGTGGGCATAGGTACAAGTATATTTGAGACAAAGAGACATGCAGACTAGCTGGAGGGCAGCAGAAAAAAGGACAATGGTTCATGATGACTCTGGAGAGGTGACAAGAGAACCTATCAGAACGTGTGCTATAAATCAAATGAAAGCCACTTGACTTGATCCCAATGGAATACATTGAAGATGGAGTGAACTACTGAACTATATGAACACTGAAGATGAAGTGAACTCACAGCTTAATCCTATAAAAAAAGGTCTGATGTAATTTTGGAAAGTTCTCCTCAGTTACTGCATAAAGAGTGGATTCTAGAAGGGGGTGACTTAAATAAAGGACAAATCATGATGTTGTTTCAGTCAGTAAGGAGTGAGAGAAAGGTGCCATGGATTAGGATGGGAATGAAGAGATGGATTTGAGAGGATTGGTGAAAATAACATGGTCTGCTGGAGAGGTGTTGCATTGGAGAGGTGTTGCCTATAGCAGACAAGAATAATGTGCAATGAAATGTAGGACACATCGTTCTGGAGTTCATGAGGTCTTTGCTAACCAGGGAAATCATTTGGGAGCCACAAGCACATGACTAAGTAAGAGAAACAACCTGTGTATGGACTCTCAGGGAGACCCTGTCTTGGGACATTTACCACCTGAGTCAACTATTTTTCTACCAGTAAAAAAAGTGAGATAGTTGTAAAATACTACTCAATAGGTAGGTAACATAAGTATGCTTATTTAACACAGGGACTGTTCACAGTTCATTACGAGAGGATAATTTAGATTAAAAGTAAGTATGTTCAGCAGACAAAATATGTCTGCTGTTTTGCTAAGCGTACAGTGCATTCTAAGTCATCTTTAGTTTGATGTTTTTAAGTTAACAAGCACACAAAGGAAAACACATAAAGCTTATCCAACTGGCATAATTTACATAACCTAATAGTATCCAAAGTTCACAGTATATAAACTGTGGCTTCTTTTCAACACACAAGTTAGCTTTACTGCACTCTCTCAAGAAATTAAAAGTTTTCATCAATGAAATTACTATTTGTAAAGCGGTAAGCTTAAAATTTCCTATAAGTATTGGATATTTTTTTCTTTAAAATTATTGTCACAATTATGGTAGAGGTAAAAAAGGTTAAAAAGAAAGCAACCACTAATCATTGCAGAACTTATTTTTCTCCGCTCTCTCTATAAAGCATGAAATTTTCTTCTCCGAATTTCTTTCCAGAATAGCAAAGTGATAGACAGGCTTTGAAGTCAGAAAACCTAGGTTCCAGCTTTGGCTGTTTCATTTATTTGCTAAATGTCATCTTAATCTTCTAAGCCTCAGTTTCATCACCTATTAAATGGGGATATTACCTACCTTTTAGGATTACTGTGAACATTAAATAGAACAGTGCAATTAAGACATTAGCACAGAGTTTGTTATCTATAAATCACTCAAACAAAATTAGCTACAATAAATTGTATTTAGCTAGTGATTATACATTAATCATGTCAGTATCCCAAAGATGACCAGTATGAGCGGGTCCCCAATCAATGTTTGTCCAGTGGAAACTTGATAAGCATTTTACACATACATCTGCAGAACACACGCATGCATGGGCTGACAAACAGACAAGTCAGTCATAAACTCTCTTAAGAAGAAAGAGTACTGGCCTCTGACAGGCTTGGATTTGAATTCTAATTTTGCCATTAATAGTCATGCGACCTTAAATAAGCTTTTACCCTCTGAGCTTTGATTTCTTCATCTGAAAGAGAAGGCTAATATCTATTTGAAAAGGTGTTTTAAAATTTAAATAACTTCTTCAAGTCCTCACATATTCTTTCTTCTCATTTACATTAATAATATTCTCATTTGAAAAACAAAATCATAAAACAAATTATGTTCCGCAGTGGTATTATGTGGCTCATATAGTAACTTCCTACCAATAAAGTCACATGAAAATAAACACTGAATGAACCTCAAGGGCTTTCCTAAGAGGAATTAGAAATAAAAGACAAAAATCTATCCTTTGAATATCTTGACATCTGTCTAAAGAGCCATGTCCCTGGGTCGCTGCAGATTGTTATGAGTATGACACGAACAGCATACACTGGAGTGGTTGAATGACTCAGCTTTAAAGAATGTGCTCTCAATTAATATGGCTTTGTAATATAGTTTGAAATCAGGGAGTGAAATTCCTCCATTTTCTTTCTTTTTAGTTAGGAGGGCTTTAGCTATGCGAGGTTTTTTGTGGTTCCATATGAATTTCATCAGTAGTCGATCTATTTCTTTGAAGAATGTCATTGAGATTTTTATTGGGATAGCATTAAATCTGCAAATTGCTTTTGGTAGGATTGCCATTTTGATAATGTTAATCCTTCCAATCCATGAGCAGGGGATGCCTCTCCATCTTCTTGTGTCTTCTTCTATTTCTTTCAACAGAGCAACCCAGATGTCCAAAAATAGATGATTGGATCAAGAAGATGTGGTACATATACACAATGGAATACTATTTAGCATGGAAAGAAGATAAACATATGCAATTTGCAGCGACATGGATGGAATTAGAGGGGATCATACTCAGTGAAATAAGCCAGAAAGAAAGAGAAAAATATCGAATGGTTTCACTTATAACAGGATTATAGGGAGGCCGGGTGGGAGAGAGACAATCAG
>PVIJ01011696.1:0-22329 GCA_004024925.1 Scalopus aquaticus
AGGTCTTTTATCCATTTTGAGTTGACTTTTGTGCAGGGTGTGAGGTAGTAGTCTAGCTTCATTTTTTTGCATGTGGCTGTCCAGTTTTCCCAGCACCATTTATTGAATAGACTGTCCTTGTTCCATTGCATTTTCTTTGCTCCTTTGTCAAAGATTAGTTGTTCATAGATATGTGGCTTTAATTCTGGGTATTCTATTCTGTTCCATTGGTCTTTCTGTCTGTGAAATCATTTTTAATATTTGCTTTAGAAGGTAGTCACAAGTCTCTATGTTATCATAACAGTCTCATTAACTCACAGAAAAAAAAATACCACAAAATCTCACATAAAGACAGAAAAAAAATATATCAATGGGGTTAGTTTCATGGAATACTTCCTTCACAGGAGACTAAGATTCAAACTGATTCTACATCACTGTCTTAAGGTAAAAATTGTGGGCTATTATCTTCCCAACCTATTCAGCACACATTTTGCATGGAACAAGAAAAATATTTCACTTTCTTATTGGGATTGGATAGTGTTTTCTGATCATACACTCATTCCACATACCAACTCATTTAGGAAAAAACTATATCATTTCCAGTTCATGCTTTGCTTTTCAGTTAAATATATATATATATATATATATATATATATATATATATATAGTCATTGTAACTTAATAATTCTTATATTGGAGAAAATGAAATAAGACTATTTTTAGTTATATGTCAATTTGTATAACTAGATCAAAATATTCCATCATGAGTCTGTGAGAGAAAAATAAGAAGCTGCCTATTTATCCCCTAGAAACCCCAAGGTATACTAAGTGTGGAACTTGCCTTCCAGGAATTTGATGGTGGGTCTTGGAGAGATTGTTGGCTCAGTCTTATGTTGATGAAATGCTGTAAGAAATGATAGAAATTATTAGATACATTTTAATGAAATAATGATTAAAATTGCATGGTAGTAAGTGACACATTTACTAAATGTTTTCACCAAATTTCTGAACTTACTGACCTAGAAAAATTTATAATTTTTCAACACAATTCCCAAAGTAGCCATCAGTAGAAGACACATCACTCCTAAGATCCCAGAAATCCACCTCCATAGGGTCCAAAAAGCTGTAGAGACAGAGGTAAGGGGATGACTCCAAGGGAAAACAGAGCAGCAGAAGATCTTAAAAACAGAAACTACCAAGAGACATTCCAAAACATTTTTTGGCTTATTAATCTGATCACTTTTCAATGAGACATTTGAAACCAGGCAGTATTGCTCCACAGACACACAATATGTTTGAAATCAAGCATCTCTTTGTCTATATATTTTGTGAATTTTCATTTTCTTTAGCACATAATTTTAATATTTATGTCTCATTCTATTTCTGATCCTGCCTCCTTAGCTCAGCTAGGGGAGGCAAAGATCAAAAATGTGGAAATGAGTGACCTCCTATAACTGTTCCCTGCACACACACACACACACACACACACACACACACACACACTCACACGCACACGTTCTACAATTGCACCACGTTGTATGAGTCCACACAAATTATTTCATTCAGATTTTGAAATCTGTATAGCTAGAAGTAATTAAAATACATTCTCCTGTGTTCTGCTTATTTCCCACATTCTTCTGTGAGTCTTCTGAGACTCTCCATATTATGGAAGCTGATAAGGCTGGAATCACATTACTTTAGACAATGGGTTAGACACACAGATTGACTGAAATCAGGCACCAATTTGGACACGAGAGTGGTAGCCATGTATTGAAAGCCAAATGAATAGTTGTGATTATCTCAAGGGCATTTTGAAACACTAAACTTCTAAAAGGATGAACTCTGGAAAATTGTGGGTCCCTTTCAAAATTTTCTGTATATATATATTTTTTTTTCTTCAGGTACATTTTTATGAAAAAAAATCTGTCACTGATCTACATATTTTGGTTCACTTTGAAGCACAGAATTTGAGAGTGAATTTCTTGTTTACCAGCATAATCAATTAGGAAACATATTAAACTGTGTGGCTGACAAATCTAGTTCTAGTATGAACAAAAAATAAAGTAGTTAAGATGAGCAATGTCTTTCATGAGCTTTGTTTGAAAATGTTTGTTACATCAGTTTTTCCTGAATTTACCACCACTGAAAGAACATTTTGTTAAAGAATATAACAGAATGTGACTATAGTGACAGAGCTAAAAGAGTAGTTGAGACATAAGTGAAGGAAAATGAGGACAGCTAAGTGCTAACAATGGGGAAAAGGATATTGTCTTCTGTTAACTTCTTTTTTCTTCCACTTTTCATTTTGAAATCAATCTATATTCAAAGAAAGTAGCAGCAATAATACAGCATAGGAAGCCGTCTGCACCACTTACTAATTTTTCTCCAATAGTAATATCTCACATAACTAGAACATAATGCTAAAAAAAGGACATTAAATTAGTAAAATCAGATTTCATCAGTTTTGCATCATTCATTTGCTTCTTGGTATGTGTTTGTGTGTGTATACAGTAGAACAAATTTCATAAACTCATGTAAATAATATTACATGATCCCTTTTTGTATTCTAGGAAAAATGTTACCAGAAATTATACTGTCACTCTGAAATATGGTTGCTGGTGAAAAGGCAAGATAAATGATTTAAAAATTTCCTTTGCTTGACAGTTTCTTTTTTTTATTATTGGTGCATTTTAAGGGAATTTTAGCATTTACTGAGCATACAGTAGGTTATAATGTGTTAAATATGTATTTCTTGTAATCTTAGTGAGAAATTTTGAATTCTACTATTTTAATGATGCAGAGAGTTATAATAAACCAGAGATTCTTTTATAAGCAATACTCTCTTTGGTGAAGATCATGTAAGTATGCAAGCTCTAGGAATTCACATTTTGCCTAACTGACTATTCTTATCCTAGAGGACATTATTTAAAATCTAGTAGCCACCTCCTAAAGTTCCTTATTACAGTGAGGACTTTTCTAAGAGTTCACCAGGTTTGTATTTTACAGGTTTTCTCAACCTTTCTACTGAGTAGAGATGATCACTTGTATCTCCAAACAAATCAGGAAATTTTACCATTGGGACACAATTTTATGTTCTGCCCTTATTACCACATTGTTTCAACTTGATCTCTGATATGTTACTCAGTACCTTCGAATTTATATTATGGATTTAAGTTAATACATTGCAAGTTTAACAAATATGCTCCCATTTTTCAGTTACCATTTTATTGGGCCGTTACAAACTCAATCAGGGATATTGACCATAGATATGGCACAAGAAATTTTCACTTTTCCCATGAAGTTGGAAGTACCATGATAATTGCTTTCTATCAAGAAAAATGAACAGATAAATATTAAAATCAAAGTGACAAATTCAGGAATAGCTCATTCAGATTTCAATGAAAGATACAAATCTATGTGGCAGTTGTGGATATGTTTACATTTCTTGACCCTTGACATTACCGTATAGCTATTTTATAAAGCGAGATGTCTGCACAGAAACAGAAGCATCCAAATAATGGTGATCTGTTAGGTAACACGTATATTGGATAAAAGTTGGCAATCTCCAGTTGTATAGAGTAGAGCAAGTTTTAGAAGTCGACAAGAAAACAAATCACTCCTTTCAAAATTTCTTAATTTTACCCTTAATGCAAAGCTACTGTCACTAACAAGTCCATCACATAGACTGAAGTGAGAACCTCATGTCGGAGCTGCAAAGAACTCGCTGGCTACACTGTGACTTCTGGGCACCTTATATTGGAAACAGTCTCTTTGTGGTGAATGTTGTGGGCCTCTAGATTCTTGAAATGAACTGATACACCGAAGGTGATAAATTGATCACCTTTTGATGTCTAAAAGTTGGATTTTTTTACCAAGTATTACTGAAATGACACTGCCTCTCCATTGATTATTACGCAAAAATATTACATTCTAAAACATTATGGTCAGTACTGATGACAAAATTTAGGCATAAAGACAAGACCAGTGAATTAAAATGTTTCCTCAAGAATAGTAAGATATCATCAGAACCCCAAAAGGATAGTCTACAGATCAGTAAAATTTGCCAGTCTAGGAACTCACCTACTAACTTTTTAATAATAAGCGCTCATTCAGTGAGGGGCAATCAGTTTACATATTCCAAGCTGTCCCTAAATTGGTAGGTAGGTAGATGATTGATAGATAGATAGATAGATAGATAGACAATCAAGGATACATTGAGACATGATGATGTTTTAACACTGGTGACATTTAGTAATATGGATAAAGGGGATACATCAAGTTTTTATACTACTTTTCCAGGCATGCTTAGATCTTAAATTATGTCAAAAACTGACATAAGCAAACAAAAATCACAGTCACACTTGAACGCTTTTTCTCTTACATATTGCATGTAATATATCATTAAGTCTGATTTGTATGTATTTTGGAATATACATGTGTATGTGTGCGCAGGTGTGTGTGTATGTGTATCTTAATCATCACAGCTAATTACTCTGAGGATCCCAACTTTGACAAATTGCAAAATTTTAATTCTTTAATACTTTGCATACATTTTTAAATGTGCGCTCTATATTTTATTACTAAAGCAAAAGTTTCATCTTTTCATATTTAATTTAGAGGAGCCCTGCTTCTTCCATGTCTACAGCAATGGTCTGTGACCCCAATTCACATGGTATCTGGCAGCCCCACGTGTGACTGTGAAGGGGGAAGGGCGGGAGGCTTCTTTCAGTCTTGGGTCAGTTTAGGGACTTTAAGGACTGAGAGTACCCTGAAGATGTATGTCAGAGTCTGTCTCACGTCTTCAAGCTCTGTGGTTTCTATCATTCCTTCTCCCAGGATTGTATCCCACCGTTTCCAACCCCATCCCCAGCTCTGAGATCCAGCCCCAGGTCTTCATTCCAACACAAGGAATTTCCTCCCGCTGTTTATTTCTCTATCTAAAATACTTTCACTTCTGTATCCTAATGTCTTCTGTTAGTAAAATTATTCACTCCTCAGATCTCTCCATAAATATATCAGAAACTTCTTCACTAACTTTACCATCTACATCAGGTCTTTCTGACCTGGTTACTCTCTTTTCTCCATTAATAAAAAAAAGTTTTATTTTCATTGTGCACTTATTATTTTGATTATTAATGCTAATCCTCCTTCTAGTTTGCAAGGCCCGTGAAGGCAGATAGAGCTCTCTGACTTGTAAAAGTTCCATCTCTAATACCTGAAGCTCAGTGTAACCAAAGGCAGGAAAATTCCTTGTTTGTGAATGAAGAAAATTCTGTTCACTTTTTCAACTCCAGTGAAGACTATGCATTTTCAGATTCTTTGTACTTTTTGTGGATAACAAAATTTAAATATCTCCTGGCTCTCTAAAACCATATTTCAACGATAACTTCTTTTCAAAAATGAAATTTTTCCTGAAACTCAGGCAATTTTATCTTCTTACTGTGACCATTTATTCCTTCATTAATAACATAATGAAACAAAATAAAAATAGTATTGTACATAAACACCACATGTGTATGCAAATATAGTGACAAGATTTAATTTGAAAGCCCTGAAAGATTTGAACATCTTAAAATTTCTTAATACCTCTGTCCCAGTATGGAGAGTTTTATTTAATATTTTTGTCCCAATATTTTGTCCTTCAGATTCTTAGTTCATTTGTATTAGTTCCTATTTTACTAATATAGCATTTATTGTGTTTTAACTGTACATAGCATCAATTAAAATTAAAGAATAATGCATGGACTTTAATATATCATGACATCAATTTTTAGTTAGGTAAATATTTCACATAGTCGAAGTCATCACCATGGGTAATCTTAGATGTTCACTTTCTTTCTCGTGTATTTATTTGATCTTAATACATTGTCTTCTTGCAGATACAATAGCCTTGACTTTGGCAATCTCCAACATTTATCTGGCCATTTTTTATATATATGCATTTGTTATCAACATCCTTATATTCTAGAGTTTGAAAACTAGAAATGAAAAACACTTCCATTAAATGCTGTATTTTCTGTATATAACATTTGCATCTTTTAAAATTTATAATATTTTGATGAACTTATAGAGAGCAGTTATCTTCCATTTTCACCGAAGCTTACTATAGTACTTTCTACCATATATGCAGAATTGCAAATTAGTGTTTATCATCATAACAATTTTTCCCTATACATTTTTAGCTAGTTCTTTCAAGGGAAAGAACTTCCAGAAGGAACAAAATCTATTAATACCTTGACTTCAGACCTTTGCCTTCTTAGTTATGAGAGAATACATTTCTATTACTTTAAGCCACTCAATTTGTGGATAATAACAAATACAAACAAATACAAACACAGTTTTTGGTAAACAAATACAAACAACACTGGGTGAGACCTAGAGAGAGAGAGATGCTTCAAGAAAATTTCTTTGCTAACATGTCTTTGAGTTAAACAAACATTAGAATTAAAAAGACAACTCTGATATGTACATGAAATCTTATGAAAATTTACATTCAATTATCTTTTAATAAATTGCAGAATGGAACCACCTCAATCATAAAAGTGTTGAGCAATCTAAATGAGTTCTGAAAGTAAAATGTTTGGCCTAGCACTGTAATCTTTCACTTTTTTCCATCTATCTGGTCTTTTTCTGCTTCACTTATTATGACTACATCTGTTTTGTAATCTAATATCTATTCCATATGCACAGTAAATATTATATTTGGAATTAAATAAGAGATTCTGGTATGGAATTTTAAAATAGCAAGACACTTACTTGTCCAGAGTAAGATCTGTGCCGTCGAGCCAAACCCATTTTAATTGTGTACTGTTGTAGTACAAGCTCATGAAAAACTTTTCTTGATGTCTTTCACAATGCATCTTTGACAACTGCTTTACAAAATTCTGCAGAGAGAGGAGAATATAAATCTCTTTCCCTGAGAAAAGGAGCATAATTATTTAAATATCTTTGTTTCATTGACTAACTTCCCTTTAGACTCAGTTCTATATTATGTACAAAGAATCTGGAAGGATGTGATTGGATGTCAACTGCTAATGATGCCTTTGCTCATGAAAAATTAATTGTTTAACTACATTACATTTTAGTCATTTTCTTTGTTAAGGGTTGTAAAAATGAGCAATAACATTGATAGCTGTTGTTACTGAGGCTAAGTACTGAAAAACACAGAACAACATTTAGTAGACTCCCTAATCAATGGTGACACATGCCATCATATTGGAAATACAGAATCAAAGAGAAGAAATAGCAGGGATTTTAACAGGTCATATTAAGTCCAGAATATTTTGCTAGGGAACCTTATAAAAGGTTAAATTCTTAAAAGGGCAGATCCATTAACCAAGAGAAGGCATTTTGGAGTGACAGGTGAAGGCAAGAAAATGAGTCAGAGGCAGATGAAACAACAATTTAAGAAACACATGGAAGATCACAGGGTGCTTTATGGATGGAAAGAAGAACATGACAGTGAGGCCAGGGCAGGCTGCTCTTTGAACTGTGTGGTAGGGGGTACTTAATGAAAGAGGAGGTTAGAATAACGGGTAAGAATCAGGTTAAAAATTAATAAATAGGTTATTTGTACTTTCTCTTAAGAGCTGAAGAAAGCCATTCAAATATTATTAAATTTAACATTCAAAGCCGTCATCAAAATGTAAAGATTCTTGTTACTGTCATATAGACAATGTTTTAGAAGGATTTAAATCTTTAGTGATTGCTGTCAGTTTTAGATTTTCTGAAACAAAAGTCCAAAAAATTTAAGAAAGATAATTTTATCCTTACCATCTCTTCTTTAATATCCACTTTAAGAAATCTTGACTTTAAAGCAGTGCAATGCAGGGGACATTCTTTCCAGAGATATTTAATTCTTGAGAAAAGGTAGCAGTTCTCTCCATGCTGATACCAGTCATTTGAACAAGTAGGATATTTCCAAACTACTCAAAAAGACAGACTGTAACTCAATGTCTTCCATCAGTGCAAGTCATATGCAGTAAGTTTACATAGCCAATCTACCCTCTACTGACATCTTTTATTTTATAGTATGCTTGTACGTCCTAAGTTTAGTGTTAGATTTACTTTACATGAATAACTCATTTTTTGAAAAATATTTTGGTCTTCAAGATTCATAAAAATACATAAGGGAAACAATGTATCAGCAAACAATTCTTTAACAGAAACCTATGTCATTTTTAATAATGTATAAAAAATGAGCCCCAAATGTGTCTCTGATAAAGGATCCCATCAAGACTTAAAACCTTACTTAATTAAAGTTTCCTCCTCTCCAAAATGAATTCTAAACCTTTCAATCTGGAAGATCCTGTTCAGCACCAGTGAGGTCATCTCATGGGAAGATCCCGTATCCTCTTTGAGGGGAGGTGGTTTTGCCTGAAATAATCTTTCTTTTTTTAACCAATAAACTCTTTTTTTGACTATAGAAAACTTCTTTTTTTTGTGCAAACCTCTTACAGAGTTTCTTTACTTGCTAGAGGTTAGGCTGCCTAATTCATGACTTGGTTAATACAAATTGGTGATGTAATTTATTCTGATGAATTTTGCTTTTTAAAAAATGTCCAAATGAAAAAGAAACATGCATCCATTTATTTCCAAAAGTCCAGTAGTAAAATAAAAGGTAATAAGATATACACAAAATCATAAATAGGAAACCACCCACATAAACCAATAAACCAATAATGTCCTGTCAAAATATAATATTTCATTCAAACTTAGCTCAAACTTTGTTAGTCCCATCATTTTGAGAGTATAAGTTATATACTCTTAAAAGTAGGAAAAAAAAAAAGACCCCAGGTGAATTTACTCAAACCAAACCCACCAAAACTTAACACCTAAGATTATTATAGTCTCAGTCTTTCCCAAAAGTGGAAATCTAAACCTATTTATCTTGGGCACTCATGGTCAGAACTGTGTGATCAGCTGCATGATGAGACCATTTTCATTTCCCAAATAGAAGGTGGCTTTGTCTGAAATGATCTTCTTTTCCTTTTTCTAATAACCTTGTTCTCTCTTCTATTTGTCTTTAACAACCTTCCATTTTCTAAGTCCTTACAGATCCTTTATATTTGCTAGTCAGGATACTTCCAATTTCATGAGTCATATAATAAAAATAATTAGATATTTATATTTGTTAAATTCTGTTTTTAACAATATATATGACTATATGAGAAATACTGGCTACAACAAATAGATTTCACTCACATCTGCTGACACTTGTACAGTGTATGTATCAATAAAATAACTGATACAAAGTGAATTCTCTTCTTTCCTGCCAATAAAATGATTACTCAGAGATTTCCAAAATTACCTGTTTTTTTTTTACCTGGTAGTCCTTCTGCATTAAATGAGTTCTGCTTCACTGAAGAGAATTCAGAAAAAATAATTTTAAACTCAAGGAGAAAAACACAATTCTTGGTGCTAGACATTAAACTAAATAGGAAATACAAAAATGATGAATGAAACATCAATGTAATAGACACATAAACATAAAAATCAAACTATAAGCGTGACAAATTCATACAGCAATTGGTCACAAAAATTGTGTTTTCATAACAGCAAATTTTTCAGTAAAGAAAAAAAACTTAAAATGGAAAGCAAGGATCTTGACATCTTTTATGTGATCAGATACATGGCAATTTTCTATTACCTGCTACATGAGTATTTATTATTCTAACTCTCTAAAGAGTTGATGTTTTCATAATACAGCCATGGATTGTCCTGGCAAAAAACCAAAATCTCCTTTACTTATTTTTTTTCAAAGGCTTTCACTGAACTAAATATGAGAGAACTTTGGGGACTAAAACAAAAAAAAAAAAAAAAAAAAAAAAAAAAAAATTTTGAAAAAAAAAAAAAAAAAAAAAAAAAAGAAAGGAAGGAAACATTTTGGTAAAGCAAACATGAGACAAACAGGCACTATATAAAGATCATTGTATATTTTAAAATGAACAATAATCTGATATGACTGAGAAAAATTATCTTAAGTCTCTGCAGAGAATATTATATTTGGTCAAGGAATATAGTGGATTAACCACGCATTATATTCAACAGATATCACAATGTAAGTAGAAAAATGCATATTTCTATTTTACACAGTGACTTACACTCTGTAACTAAGAATCCAACAAACATAAGAGGTGCCAGACAAATGATCCCCAGAATCGCTGGGGATCACAAAGAAAATCTGTGGTCTACAAACAAAACATCTTTGAGTTTTACTCATGTAGATTGTATGCTCTTAAAATTAGTGATTGATTTATCGTTACTTAATAAATCACCTAGTCATAAACATTTGGTCTTGAAGATTAATAAGATGCATATAGGGAAATAATTTTTTAAGTCACAAAATAACAGAGGTATATGCCCAATATAAATCACAGTTGAAATATTTGATTCCTTGTTTCTGTATTTAGAGTAAGAAAAAAAGATTCAAACACTTAGTACTATTTTTAGTTTTCAAAAATTAGATAATGAGAAATACATACATAAAATCATAGATACCTACTCAATATAAAATAATAATATTTTGTCAAAATAATTCATTTAACCTTTGTCACCTTTTGCTGCTTCTATAATTCTGAGTGTATAACTAATATACATAAATGACTACATGAAAAATATACTTTGATATGCAATAAATTTGACTCATATCTGCTCACATTCATCCAGTTCTATGTATCAAGCAAAAAAGCTGATACATAGTTAATTCTGTCCTCTTTCCTGAAAATAAAATTATAACTCAAGTGTCTTCCAAAATTACCTGTATTAATTGGTTCGCCATTGTAGGTGATATTTCTTGGATGTTCTTCTGTGTAACATAACTTCTTGTCCCCTGAAGAGATTTCAGAATGGTCAGTTATTTTTTTCCTATTCAAAATATTGTTTTTAAGTGATGCAACACCGGATGGCAATACAGTATGGTTCAGAGACACTGGATCGGATTTTAGTTAGAAAAGTTATTGGACATTCCAATCTCCTAGACACTATACTAAATTTGATGGGGTATGGACACCTATGGTTTGGCAGAGAGTGAAAACGTTTTAAACATTTAGTATCACCAAAAAGAAAGAATATATATATGAAATTCAATACATTTAAAAAACAGTAATTATGCCTATCTTTATTATTTTTCATTTATTCACCTTTCCCAAATTATACAAAAAACAAATAAGTTTGAATAAAATGAATAATGAAATATCACTTGCTTATAGAACTCAACGTAGTAGAGTTTTAAACATAAAAATGAAAATTACAATACAAATATAGTATTCACACAGTAATTGATTACTTAAGAAGTAAATTTTGCTCAGATAACATTGTGAGAAAATTTTGCAGTCAGAATTGTTTTTTTAAATCATTCTCATAAAGGAAATATTAGAATAGACAGTAAAGCAGGAATTAAGGTTTGTGATATGCTTAAACTGGACAATATTTTAATATGCCTATAATAAATCATCTTCATCTGTGGAGAAAATATACTTGGTATGGAATTGAACCAATCAAATATGTATTATCTTTCAAAATAATTCACTACATGAGTAGGAGAAAAGCAATTGCAATTTCTATGTTATTGGCTAAATATTGTGACTTACGCATTATAATGAAGTATATTAAAGACAAAATGAGCACCAAGCAAATGATCCCCAGAATCACTGCAGCGATTTTCCATGAAGAAGATGGAGCAGGACAAGCTACAGAAAGAGAGAAAAAGAAAAAAGCCTCGTGACTCGTGACATCAGCCTCTGAATGTTTGCTCAGAGTTCTGCTTCTCTTTTAGATATAGCAAACTACTTTATCTCATGTACTAAAAATAGGGAAAAGCAAGGTGATCTACAAACCACTACTTTTTAGTGTGTGTTAAGAAGCTCAATTCAAAACCACGCAGGTGAACTGCGTATCGATGGGAGATGACCCCTGAGACTAAGGGGAGAGAGGACAAAGACTCGATCTCACCTTTGTCAAAGCCCAGGAGAGAAGGGGCTGCCTGAAGTTGGAGAAGCAGCTTAACAAAGTCTTCCAAGGCAAGGGCAGGTTATCACAGACTAGAATTCTTTCTAGCTAGAGATTAAGGGGATCTCACCCACTTGCCAGTAGTCTCTGGAGGCGTCACTGGATGCTCATGGACAGAAGGGGAAGTTCAGAAGACCCGAGAGACCCCACTCTGGGTACAGGTCTGCAGCTGTGCCTCCCTTCCTCGGCGTGGTGGGTAAATCCCGGGACCGTGCCCTCCCTGAGCTCTAAGAGAAAGTGCTAAATGGCTGTCCTGGGGGGAAGATCATAAAATCCCTGGTGCCTCAATGTCCTGACTTCAGGACCCCGATCAAGACAAACTGTTTGTGGGGAAGGAGTAATAAGTGCCCCACCCACACCTCCTCCTCCACTCTAGAAGAGTTCAGCTCCTATTGAGGGCATGAGGGGAAATCTCACCCACCCTGCACCCTGCACTGGCATTGAGCAGTAGCCATGTGCTTCCAGAGAAGGAGCAGCAGTCAGCTTATGCCCAGGCTGCTGAGCTGGTACATTCCAGACATCAAGTGGTGGAGAGAGGAAACTTCCTCACGCAGGAGATCCCCTAACACAGGATGGGTGCCCCAGGGCAGGGACAGAAGATCAGGCAGCTCGAGCATACATGGCACTGGATAGGCCATATCTTAAAAGATGAACCTTTAAAAGTCAACTGTGAAGATGAAGTAATTATAATTTTTGACAGGGGATATGATATGACAATGGTTGATACAGTAAAACATCTAGTGGGAAAGACTGACATTTGCCTAAACACATGTGAAATTTGTAAAAGTCATAAACTGGAAAAGCTATCATTGTGGTCTCAAACAAAAGCATTGTCTCAGAAAAGAGTAACTCACTTCATGGACTTGTCAATAGATATGAAGCAGCAGATAAAAGACCATCACTGTGAATATACTGATGATTTTACCTTATATATCTTCCAGGCATTTGATCCAAAAACTGACACTATATATAGCTCTTTTCACAGACTACCTCAGTTTGGATTTCTTGAAGTTTCAGTCTTCAGAGGTTCCAAATGTCATATAAATCCACTTGTCAGAGTAAATCATTGAAAATAGTGGGCCAGTCCAATCTGTATTTATGTGACTGAAATCCATGTCTTTCATTTCAAGCATCAAATCTGTACAAGCTTCGTGTAATCACAATGGAGAGCATATTTACAAATATGGCTCTTCCTGCCATTTGCCTCTTCAACCCCAACACCAAGAGATTTTGTCTTTAACTGCTCAGATTACTTTTTTCTTTTCCTTTATCTAAAGATAGTTTTCTTTACTTTTTTCTTTGTTGTTTATTTAATTGTACAATATTGATAGCTCTGCTTATGTGTAGGCCTCATAGTCTATCATCACATCACCCGCGAACCATCACCATAGTCTCTTGTGCTCCTCTCTCCCCTATTTTGACACAACTCCCTCTCCTTCCCCTGCTGTATGCCTCATATCTATACTTTGTAAGTCTTTCTCTCTCTCTCTCTCTCTCTCTTTCTTTTGACCCTTTGTTTGGATTCCTTATATTCTCTCTATAAGTGAAACCATCTGATATTTTTCTTTCTCCTTCTGACTTACTTCACTGTGCATGATCCTTTCTAGTTCCATCCATGTTAATGTGGATGTCGTGAGTTTTTTTTTTATCACTGAGTAGTATTCCATTGTGTATATAGACCACATCTTCTTGATCTACTCATCTCTTTTTGAACATTTAGAGTTTTCCATATGAAGACAAGTTTTTTAAACTTGATTTATGGTTTTCTGTCACTATATATTAAATAATATTTAGGTATTTAAAAAATTCAAAATAAAAGAAAAAATAAATGTCAATCTACATAATAAAGAACTCAGTAGAACATACTATTTATAATTAGGGACTGAGGAATATGATGCTATAAAATTAAGAAGATGTATGAGATATGTGTTTTGAGAAAATATTCATCCCGTGGAAGAAATGAACAATGGAAAATGAAAATAATTGTCAGAAATTACTAAGATTTATAAATAAATCCCACAATTGCAAACATAAAATTGTAGTCCTTTACTTTTGTTAATGTGTAGCTATTTCAGATGTGTATATAGGCAAAATTGGGCCTTGACTATTTTAACCAGTGCTGTCCATAATCTGGATTTATTGGATGTATTACAGTCTGCTTCCACTTTCCACCCTCAGGTTGATACCAGGCTTTTCCCTATATCTGAGCAGATGTGCCAGCTTACCTTGACATAGAACACTTAAACTCTATATAAAAGGAAATGTTGAAAAAGGATGGATTAAACTTACTTTTAGCCTGTTAGTAATTGTTAATAACATTAATAACATCTGAAAAATTAAGAAACTAACCAAAAGTAGGAATTTTAATTTTTCAGAGAAGTCTCAGTTCAGAGATGGATATTTCATGTTGTAAATCAAATGTCTGATGTTGTATGAGCTCACTCAGTGGCAAAAACTTGAGATTTCCTCATGAAATATATTTGTTAAAAATAATTTCATCTCAGTCTCCATAACACTCATTTGGGGAGTTGAATAATGTCCTATCTTGAAAGCCTATTAAAAATCAATAGATAATCAAAATGCATAAATTTCAAGAGACAGAAAATGAGAGAAGAAAATAATGGAGTAAGACTAAAACCAAGCTTTTAAAATGCAGAAATTGAAAGACAGCTGGGCATGAATTACTAATCCAGCACAGCACTAAAGTTGAAAGTAAAAGCACTGAAGTCCGCAACACTTACTAGCTGCATGATCTGGGCATTTTCTGATTTGTCATACTTTAATCATCTGCAAAATAGTGTCATTCATGCTTAACTTAAAAGATTATCAAGAGAGCTAAACACATTGCAATACTTTAAATACTTAGAAGAGTCCTTGATTCAGAGTAAATGAATAAGAAAACATTAAACATAAATGCAGGAGAGGAGCCAGACTTTGGAGACTTCTGTTCTGTCAGAGCAGAGTTTGGATTTTCCTCTGATAGAAGTAGGAAGCTATCTGAGCAGAGGACAAGCCATCTGGCTTCTGTTTCAATAGGCAACCCCTGCCACTCTTTGCTGCTGCAGAGATGTGTCAGGGGTATGAAGATACAGAGTAAAGGAAGTCAGGTAAGCATCTCCTGGGATAATATAAAAGATTGGAAGCTGGAACAAGTGTTGACAAATGGTAAAATTACAACAATTTACAATAAAAACCGGCAGGATTTGCTGATATAGATTGAGAGCGGAAGAAAATATCAAGGAGGTATTTCACACTTTGTGTATGTGACGAACTGAAAGCATGAGGTTGTTAAGTATTAGAAGTCAGAGAAAGTATAAGCGTGCATGTAGGTATCATCTCAGGAGTTCAATCTGGAATATATGTTTGAGATTTCTAATAATAGCCACAGGTGATTTGGATTGGGCTTTAGATTTATTTAGTATGGAATTGAGGGCAGAAGTCCAAGATGGATATATAATGTGACATATTAGCATGTAGTAATACTTAAAGTCAAAAGACTAGAGGTATCACTAGAGTAAAACAAAAATGAAAGATAAGAAAATAGGCTGGCTCTAAAGACACTACAGTATTGGAAAATATGGAAAGTCTGTTATTTGTGTTATATGAAAACAAAAACTAGAGTGAACCCGCATTTTATTAAAATAAAATTTATTTAAATAACTGAGTATAACTTAAATTTTTATGTATTCTCTAAGGTAAAAATATATTTTAAAATGTTTTGAAATAAATAGGTCTATTCTTTTATGTTACTTTGGGAGGTATAATTATTATTCAGAATAATTTCTTTCCTTTTTCATTTTGATTACTTTAATTTTGCAAAATGTAGCACTTTCAAAATGATGATACCTTGTAGAGCTACTTTAGTTTTCTATGATTTTTTAATATATTCATAAATATATCAACACATATCCAGAATAGTAATTGTCTTTACCTTGTGAACAATGAAACCTGAGGGCCAGATTATCTCTGAATAAGATATAAAAATCACTGATAGATGTTCATTTCACTATATGAAGTAAAATATTTGTCATCATAGATGTCAACTCCTAGTTATAGTTGCCTGAAGGAGATAAATATCAAGAAATGCTGTAAGGAAATTTGACTAGAATTAGAAAGGGCAGAAAAACAGAGCTTCTTTTTAAATTAGTTGAGAGACAGTGGTCTCTGGGAGGAGAAGAGGCTTTGGGTCTCCCAGGGGGAAAGATGGAGTTTCAACAATAAAAGACTGTAAATTTCAGAAGAAAAAAAAATTTGAAGGAAAAAAAACTGAAAGCAGTTAAAATATAAGGGACAGGAAACTTCAAATGATAGGAAGACAATCAAACTTCATATGTTAATATTCCACTGAAAGGATGGCATATTATATATACATAAATATAGAAAGAACACTCAAAAAATATATACTTTGAACTCATTGTACTACAAATAGATAAATCAAGAAAAGTTAATTCTTAAGTTATGGTAAATATAAAAAAATGAATATATCTGTCCATTTTCTGAATATTTTGCTTCCCAATATACTATCATATATATTGATGTTTTAGATTTTCAGAAAAGGGTAAACTACATAATTTAATAGTCACATCTTTCACTAGTTCAAAAAAAATATAGTGAAAATTATTAAGCCCCATATGGAAAAGCCTTAATTTTCCCTGAAAGGTATTTATTTTCCCTGCTTTGTAAAGGATTGACATTTAAAATGAGTGTATGCCTGTGTACATATGTTGTGTGTGAACATGAGTGCATAATCTCGTATATTTCTAATGTAATTTTTGGAAAAGTAAATGTAGAAAGCACACATACCTTCATGCATAAAATCTGATAGACATTTTCTTTTAGGTTTTTTAAGTTCTTGTCTTCTCTGTGGCTGAGATGGACGTTGAAGGTGCAATTCAGAATAAATTACTTCACTCATTACTAAAGATAAAAAATATTAAAATGAGCTGAAAAAATATATTTTCAACAAGCATAAATTGTGAAACTATTAAGTAAAACTAGTACTGAATAAAAGTGTTGGGAATGAATTCAAAGATCTAGTAATTTGTATATAATTCCAAACAAGAAAATATTTAGGAAAGGAAAAAATATGAATCTTTTTCTAGTTCATGAGTTCCTATGGAATATCATTTCTGGACCCTTTAATGGTGTCTATTTACAATCATAAAATTTACATGAAGTATAAATATCTATTTTATAAATGATAAATCACTCACTGATAAGTGCAAATGCAACAGGTGATCTGTTTCTGTGCTTACATCCATGGAATCCTTTTGTCTGCACAACCTGCATCCGGGTACCTCCTCACCTCCGCCTGCTTCTGCCTCCTTTTCATCTCCTCTTTACTTCTAGCTTCCTCCATTTCCCCATAATTCTACTGATACTTTTCTTTTTCAATGGAATATAAGTACTTCTCCAATCTGTATGTTTTATGCAAATTCTCCGTTCTCTGTTATTTTTCTTCCTATTTTTGTTCATTATAATTTTAGTGTACACAATTTATAAATCAAATTCTACCACCTTTAATAAAACTCACAGATCCTTCAATGAAAGTTGTTCCTTTCAGTTATTTCCCTTAACCTATATATGTCATCAATCAAACGTCTTAATGTTATTAAAGTCTCGCCATTACAATATGAAGTTCTTGACAGCTTACTAATCTTTCTGATGCCATAATTGCTTGAGTTCTTCATGCAGTATTAAAAATGCTAAATTTATTTTCAAAGCTAATATTTTATATACCAAATAAAGTCTAGCTCAGATGAAATTTGGAAAACATTTTTCTTCATTATAACATTTTAGAAAATTTGAAAGGAATCATCTTGACATTATACTATTCTCTATTAGAAGAGAATAAACCCAAGTTTCTATAATCAAAAGACACATCTCCTGGGAAGATTGATTATGATTTATCCTGTGAATTTCCTTCCATGCCTTCTTGAAACACATATTTCATATCACTTACAAGTTTCTAAGTATTATAAAATGCTATATAAAATAACAAAATAGCAGCAATAATAAAATTATGAAAATAAATAATATTTGAATTAGCTTCTTTAAGGTTGTACAAGCATACCTAATTAACCCTTAGTATGCCTTTTTTAAACAACCTTTTCTCATGTCCTTTTTTCTATGCCTTATTCTCTACTCTGTAAGCCATACTTTTATTACTTTTCCTTCCAAATTATACACAGAGAAATACAGATTGTAAATATACATTGCTTGAAAATTAAATATACATATGTATTATTTGTAAGAATATCTCTATGTAAATACTTGCATATTTAATAAACAACCTGTCTAAAAATATACCTTTAACATCCTTAAATCTCTTTTCCCTCAAAATCTTAAATAAACACACATTGAGAAATAGAATTAATATCTAGGAAATTATAATTACCTGATTTTTAGAGGAAAGTTTCTGATCTTTTGAAGCGTGCATATATATATATATATATCCTGGGACAAAGTAGATGTTATTTTTTAAAGAAGTTGGAATTAAAATTTTGAAAGTCCAGGATATATATTTAGAACCCAGAAAAGACGATAAAAAAATAAATAAATGCCAAGGTTAATAATGCTTTTGTCTCGCCCACGAGAGACACTGACGGGTGAACACAGAGGTGAGGAATAAGACAGCTCTGATTGCAACCACACAGGAAACTCTTCTATGCTGTTCACTTTAGCTCTGTATGGTCTCTGGGGTGGACCTGTCTTCATTTAAACCTTAAGTTACATAAATTACTCAATATATTTGTATAATCATCAATCCGTCTCACTCAATCTGTGCATTGCCACAATTATAACTGAATAACATTGATATTCAATGAGAATACCTTCAGATATTTCTATTAATTTCAGTGTACTTTAGATACTTTTTATGCACTCAATGTACTTTATATTCTAAATTCAATCAGTATTCTGGATATATTCTTTTGGGCACTTTGTGATGTCTCTTGTTGACTCTTTCGTTTCAGGTTGATGTTGGATTATGTGGCCAATCTCAGTGCTCCTCAGCACTTCTTGATAGTGGCCTGCTCAACAATTTCCAAGAAATAGTCTTATCAGTCATGTCACAGAAAGAAGCCAACAGACCAGTAAAAACTAATCAATAAGTCATTCACATTCATATCAAATAACATTTTTCAAAAGTATTTTATTCTTAGGGACCATCCATACTTTTTGACAATTTTACCATTGCTTTGACTTGTTAGTTTAAATTTGTATTCATTTTACCATTTTCTTTAATGTTTCCAAAGTTTTTAGCTAACTAATATAGGCCATTCCCTCAGAATCTGAAGGAAAATAGTCATATTCAAGATACTAAATAAATATAAAGATATTTACATAACTAACTAATAATGGTTAAAAGGTCAATAACCATTTTTAAACTGCATAATTTAGAAAAAAGAATGGCTATACTAAGTATCAATCAAATGAAGGTGGAGAATTTTACAAATGAATGTGGTAAATTTGAGAAGAAGTCTTATGACCTTAAATATTGTAAAAATCAAATTCACAAATTATTGAAGTGTGAAGAAACAGAAAATTCCTCTGAACCATATGCAGTTTTGTAAACAATATTATCTGAATTAAAAAAGAAAGAATATATAACTATAATATGATGCAAGTATTTAATTACTTACATTTCCAAATATTGCTAAAAAAAAAATAATCTCATACAGTCATAAGCAATCCAAGAAGAAAAATTACAATAGTAAATTCCAAAATAGCTTATGTGCTGTGGGACTTGAGTTTATTTCAGTAGTGAAAGATTTGAAATGTAAGACAACAAGTAAGAAACTTAGAAAAGCAATTTTTCCCATAAGCGAGGCATATAATAAAGCAACAATAGTGTCTTGTAGCGATGTTTGAAAGTAAAGAACAATTTAGAGGAGTTGCCATTCCGATAGAAAAGAAAGAGAAAATACAGATATGCTTGTCCTTCCCACCTCATATCATCACATTCCATAATGAAGATGTACAGAATATGGGGAAATTGACACAAAAGGAGCTCTTTAATGAGGAACCCTGACCAATAACTGAATAGGAAGAGAAAAATTTTTATATATATATACACACACACATATTATATATATATATAAAAATATATATAAAAATTTTATTTTATTTATATTTAATAAATAAAAATATTAATAATTAATAAATAAATTTAGATTAATAATAAATTAATAAATAAATAATAAATGATAAATATAAATATAAATAATTAATAAATAAATTTTATTTATAATATATATATAAAAAGAGTGTCTCTGTAGTCTCTGTCATTCTCTCTCCTTCTATAAATATACATAGATTTTTTTTTAAACAATTATGTAATGTTAACAAGATATTTACCTGTAAAAGTAATACACTTGAAAAAGGAAACCACAATAAAACTAAAGAAAACTGTAATGTAACACTCAACACTTCAAGTCAAATTAGGTATCTTCATATAGTCATAAAATGAAGGGCAGAAATATGAACAAAATTGGTTGAAATTAGTAGGAGTTGATCAAACTCTGGAAAATAACAAAACATCAAAAATAAAATGTTGAACAAAAATTTACAAGGCAAATAGAGGCAATAAGATTATAGGTATTATAATCCTGATAGTAGGCAAAGAAATAGAATGAAAGAAAATTGAATGAGACAGACACCGTTTGATATCAAAAGCCTCATTTTACTGTAGATTCACCACTTATGAATCTATCTAGTAAATAACAGTGACTATTTATGTAACATCAAACTTAAAGTTGTTACAAGGAGAAATAAAGCATATTAATAAAAGGCGATATGAACAGGCCATTTTTAATACCATAAACATTTTGTTAAAGTAGAGATAATTTAAATAATATAGTTTATGATAGATATTTTGTATATATACTGATTATAACACACTAATAAAAAAAAACATCTTTTTAAAATATACTGAAACATCCATAGAAGTTGAATACATAAAATTCTTCTAAAAAGTAAAAATGAATGGCTATTTCCATAACTGAATATATTGCAAATAAATATTTATGTTTGCTTATGTGTATATGTGTGGGAGAGGGTGGTGAGGGTGTTCTAATGTCAGAATTTTAATCTGCAGAAAACCCTGGGCTTATTCCATTAGAGTCAAGCAAATGGTGTAGATGGTAATTATTACCTAGACTACTTATTAAAATTATTGTTTGTCTTAGCTAATCTATAAGGCTATAAAGAATATAAAAAAATCAAAAAGGGAAAAATATATTTGCATATGACAGGATGATAAACCTTAATAATATGGGAGGAGTCAATGATAAACTTATCTCTAATAATAAGCTATTTATTATGTTAGCAGACCTGCATTCCTGCACACAAGTAAAACTAATTGTAAGACATATTAAGTTTATAAATAGAGAAAAAATACTTAACAACCACTGTTCATAGT
Organism: Scalopus aquaticus; assembly: GCA_004024925.1. Taxonomy (NCBI): domain Eukaryota; kingdom Metazoa; phylum Chordata; class Mammalia; order Eulipotyphla; family Talpidae; genus Scalopus; species Scalopus aquaticus. The sequence goes on from PVIJ01011696.1 coordinate 21,410, forward strand.
CTGTAAGAAGACTAAGTAAAGCATTTTAAAAAACAAAAAGTAAGCATTAAAAAGAAAAGACATCTGTTTTTGGTTCAGACCTTTCCTTCAATTTATTTATACATTTGAAATGATCTCGATAAAATTCCAATGACTAATGATTCCGGACACTTTGACACTGAAATTCATATGGCAAAAGACTGTAGACTATGCAGACTGCAAAAGCCCAGCTCTGCAGAAGTACAGACCAAGTAATCAATGTAACAAACCTCAAAAGTCCCTGGTTATAACAGTGTGGTGAATAATGTGTCAAAACAGACCAAAAGGATAGGATGAAAGGGCCAAAAATAGTCTCAACTATGTCTGGTAAACACTGTATTCTTGCACATGGGATTCTTAAAATTTCTGTTCAAACATCTGGTCATTTGTAAAAGGCTAAAATCATGTACTTCTCACACCACAGACAGGAATAAACTTCAAAGGGAGCATAAAAATCAATATATAAAAGCAAACTGCATACACACTAGAAGAAAGCTGGAAACATGATATAAAAAACCTTCTAATTATTGTAAACATTGAGATGCAATAAATAAACAGGACAATCTGACAAAGCATAAAACACCAAAAGCTAAGTCAAAATACACATGAAAACTTGGAGAAATATTTCCAAACTACATTAAAGACAGAAGACTGAAATCTTCAAATCTTCAATGCACAAAGAATGCTTAAAAATGGAGAAAAAAAATCCATAAAAAATGACCAAAATACTGTGAAAAGTGAACTTACCCAAATAGATATCCAAATGACACTTAAACAAAGGAAGTTTTCGGCAACCATCACAAGAGTAACACAAAGAATATGACAATGAGATTCCATTTTCCATCTCTTAAATATTTATAAGTTTGATGAAGCTAAGGGGAAATTCCATTTTATACTGATAC
>PVIJ01011696.1:22429-53528 GCA_004024925.1 Scalopus aquaticus
TCCTTCCTTCCTTCCTTCCTTCCTTCCTTCCTTCCTTCCTTCCTTCCTTCCTTCCTTTCCTCCCTCCCTCCCTCCCTCCCTTTCTCTCTCCCTCCCTCCCTCCCCTCCTCTTTCTTTCCAAAGGGCAGCTTTGTTATAAAAGGGAGAGAAGGGTAAAGAAGGCTTGCACGGGGCCTTCCTGGTCGCACAGGGGTTAAAGTCTCAGCATTATCAAGCTATGGGCAGCCACTGTTGCGTGAGTTCAATCCCTGCCAGGGAGCTGACCCACAGGGCACAGCAGCCCTCTCCTGTCTCAGCCTGCTGTTCCCCTCAGCCTTGTATTTCAGTCAATCGGTCTATTCTGTTCCCCACTCTGTCTCTGGTGAATCCTCGCATCATGGCCTACACGCTAGTTCTTGTATGCATAAATGAATAAAAATAAATCTTATAAAAAAAGAATGCTTGCACAGACACAAGTGGGAAGAATGAGCTGTCCCTAGGGTACAGGTTTGCTGAGAGGCCTGCATAGGCCTGGGGGCGGGGGGCAGAAAGGTTGCTGCATTTCCCTTATGATGAATTGTACTGGTATCTATTGTTCACTTAGCTATCCTTTCTATGTCATAATTATTAAGTCTTTAGTGATTTTAAAATAGATGTATTGACAGTACATATGTATAGATACATACATATGTATCTATACATACATATGTATCTATACATATATCTATACATATGTATCTATACATATGTTCAGTATATGTATATGTATATGTATATGTATATAAAAACAAAAGTTGACTCCTGGAAATGTCAAATAAAATCAACTACTAAGATATTTGATAAGGGAACAAAAAGTTAGTAGTACAGAGTAAAAGATTTAATAACTAAAATGTTTAGTTCCATGGCACAAATTGAAAGCCAAATATATATCCCTATTTTGGGTACACAGTGCTAGCAAATTGGAAATATTGAAAGGTATTAGGTGATTTATTTGCAACATATACTCTCTTCACTGCAAAAAAGAAAACTTCAACACAATGATAACCATTCATGTCATTAAGTCATTAGAGAAGGAACTCAGTTTCAACCATAAAAAATAATATTCCTGTAGTTCTTTGCTTAGATTTTATTTAAACTTTAAAAAAATTTTCTACTATCTACTTAAAATATTGTAGAGCTTTTAAAAGATGAAATGCTTCAAATTTATTGTGTACAGCTCATAAATCTTTACCAACACTTGATAGAGAATCTCAAAAATTTTGATCTCTTTTGAACTCCTCTCATGTTACATAATTTGATAAACATCTAATATATAAAACTGTAATAGAAGTGATTAAATAGTAAAATAAGTATAGAAGGAAGATTATTATTTTGAATTCTACTGCCCCAAACTACAATAAGACCTGCAAAGCAAAGAGAGACCTGAGAACATTTCCATTAAAAGTCTTGACGATTCATATGGTTAGATCTCCCCTACGCCAGTCAATATTTCTTTGGAATTTTTTTCTAACTTAAGAATATCTTATTATAGCTAAAGTTTTCTTTATTTTCAGTTGAGGTAACACTGGTTACAAAACTACATATGTATGGTTCAGAGCTTTCTGTTTCTTCTTAAAATATGAGTGACTGTTTATTAAAAGTCCATATATTTTTGTGTTTTATGTCTTCAGAAACAAATTTTATAATTATTTATATTTGCTAATTGTATATGCTTACTACCAGTTTATTTTCAATAATAATTTTTTAATTTAATAGGAAATTAAATATTTGAGGTAGAAAATACTTCATCCTTGAAATTTATTTTAACACATTTACTTACAAAGTTCTCACTTCTTTAGATTTAATGATACTTTATTATATTTCCCTTTTTTATACATTTATTATGAGGTTTTAAAAAGGTTATTGAACATTTTCACATATTATTTATTAATATGAATATCTTTTCTATTTAATACTTTGAAACATGTATGTTTTCCTATAGATGACAGAGAGATGACCCACATTAGTTAAAAATCTTTGAAACTGTCACAAGAGGTGTAAAATGAATACAAATTTAAACTAACCTAAGCTGAAACAGTGTAGAATTGTCAAAACATTTGAAATGTTTTCTATTGCACAAAAAATAAAATTATTTTAAAAATTGTATTTGATATGAATGCTAATAAAACCATGGTTAGTGTTTTTTTCTGGATTTGGTGGACAGGCCACTAACAATAAATGCTAAGGGAGGGGTATTGAAAAAACCACACATGTTCCATCTATTGTAGAATGTGAAGTGTGTTGTTTAATTTACTACACATAAGACAGAAGCTGAACTCTGACAAATATTTAGGCTGATGTCACAAGCTTATTTAATCTTTTTCCTACCGGCTCCATCTTCCTCATGGAAAATCACTGCAGTGATCCTGGGGAACATTTGCCTGGCACTTATTTTATCTGTTGGACTCTTAGCTACAAAGTGTGAGTTACTATGTAAAATAAAATATCCTTTTTCCCCCCAATCACTTAGTAAAATCTGTTGAAGATAATACATCTTTTATCCATTCTATCCCTTAAACAAACATATTCACTGCAAAGACTGAAGATGATTTCCCATATGCCTATCAAATTTGTGTTCATTTAAAGCATATCAAGATTATTTGTCCTCATGTTTGCTAGTACTGTTAGCAGAACAGAATTACCTTCTGTGATCAATCACTCTATGAACTTTTCATACTTAGATTATAGTTTAATTTTTATATTCATTCCTATCACATTGATTTCTTCATGCAAGTAATAGCCCATTAATCATTTTTGCATTTCCTATTAAGTACAGTATCGATCAGTCACACAGGATTGTCCAATTATTTTCTCTTTGAGTTAAAAAATGATCTTTCTGAACTCTCTTCAGTGATTCAGATCTCATTTAACTCAGAAGGACATTCAGGAAATATTTCCGAAAAAGCAGCAAATCAAAGAGGTAATCTCTGAAGTGTTTGAGTCATAAGTTTATTTTCAGAAGAGAGAATTAACTTTGTATTAAAGCTCTTGTTTGATAAATACAACTGTATCCATGCAAATGGATATGAGGTTTTTCAGTTAGAATGAGGGTAGGACAAGATTATTACAAAAAGAAAAATTATTTCAAGAAAACTCCCTTTCCTCTGATAAGACGGGAGTTCTTATCAGCAGATGATCTCACTAGTGCTGTCCAGAAGACTCCGCATCAACATGTTGAGAACTGCACTTTTGGTATGGAAGAAACTATAATTAGGTGAGGTTTTAAGTCTTAGTGGGATCCTGCATGAAGGACTCCATTTGGGGACACTATTCAACCCACTATATAATTTTTTTAACTCAGATGATTTCATTATGGTATCTAGAATCAGGAGGCATAAAATTGCATTCTGAAAATGAGTTGAAAAAAATTGTAACATATAGTGTATTTTGACTGCTATTGCACTACGATGATATACCTCAGTTCAAATATGCAAATATTTTTATTATGAAATAGATACATCTGGACTTCCTCATACATTGAAAAGTTAGACCATCAATCGTTGAATCTGCGTGTAGACAGAAGAAACTTCTGACTACTTCTGATAAAATTAGTCCAAGTAAATGCTTTCAATATAGAGAATAAAATTCTAAGAAGCTAGAAAAGGTCAAAAATCCTTATAAAGCTTTTCTGGAGTAGTGACAACAATTGACTAAAATTATGTATAAAGTTAACCATCTTTACTATCAGACTATGTGTATAGTGACTCAGTGTTTGAAGTGAAGCTCTCATTTTAAATAAGCACTTAATCAATGTCTCGATATTAGGGGCCCATATACTTACTTCATGTTCTCTGTTGTTCAGTTTCTGACTACAATGACTTGACATAAGGTTTTCCAGTGTTATTAGGGTGCAAAAATCATAAGCATGTGGTAGAAGCCATATTTTCAGTTTTGAATTTTGATCTTTTTGTGGTCACTGACATGTGATAAGATACTCTGATGATACTGGACAGCAGAAGGAGAGGCAGATCCTGGTTAACAAGGCCGTCTTAAGGGTCAACAATCCACACTCTCAGACTCTGATTTTCAGGACAGAACTCAGCAAACTGCATGAGATGTTCAACACTTTATAAACGTGGCTGTGTTAGATGATTTGCAAAACTGCAGGTTAATGGCCTCTCTGAGCTTGTTTAAGGGAGGTGAGATTAAGAGACTATGGTCAGGAGGTTGGTGGTAAATGCATTTTTGACTTAATATTTTCAATTTGTGATGGGTTTGCAGGTTGTACAGAAAAATCTGTATGTGGAACACATTTACAAAATGTAGTGATGATTATGGAAAAAAATAATTGATTTTAAAAAGCAGAAATTTTTATTACTTCTCTGATGAGCTGTTTTTCAGAGTATTTTGCACAATTTACATGTTCATTTTAAGCTCTGTTATATTGCACATGTGTGCACACACACATATATTACAGAAATGTTTGTAGTAGTCAATATAAAATAACTGAAACTTTCCATTCTGTCATTTACAAACTAAGATTCTGACTCACTATATTATATAAAATTCACTTTCATGTTTCCATTTTATAATTTGAGTTTTATAGTGGATACTTTCTCTTTCTAGTCCTATTTCCTATTTATTGACTTTTCATTCCATTTACTGCAAACCCACCCCTATATGATTCCTTTTGTGACTCATAATGTGATCATTGAGGTCACATTTATAAAAGTTTTAGCAAAACTGGGAAAAAATGAAATATCAAAGACCTGATTTCCCTGATTTTACTTCCACAGTTTAATGTGGTGATGATTTGATAACATCGACTCTGAAGCTAAACTGCCGGAATTGACATCTTGGTCCTATTATTTTAGTGATCTTATCTTGTTACTCAAACATTCTGTGTTTTAGTTTCTGTTCCATCATCTATAAAATAAGAAGAATGAGGGAAACAACTTCATATGGTAGTTGTGAAAAATACACTAAATGATAAAATCAGCTTATGGAAGATATCTTTCACCCAACATCCCCATGGAGATACTATCTTACATTTGTCCCTTCTTTCTCCCTCCAACTTTAATAATAAACTAATGTCAACTAAATCTTAAATATAGAAATATAATTGAAATATGTGATTTAGCCTATAAGAGTTTATGAATATAATATACATATTAACTTAAAATATTCCCACACTTAACGGAAAGCTTTTCCAACACAAGCCCTATGTCCAAATTAATACTTCAAGATTTACCTAAAATTCTCATTGATTGCATATTAATTTCTTATGGTTCCATTTCATATAGAAATCACATGCCCTGCTCAGGAATTATAGCACTTTTTTATGAACTTTTTCCTGAATTACTTTGATTTCTTTTGATATATGAAAATATTTATCACTTAAAATAATTGCCTGTACTTCTGGTATGAGCATTCTGATCTTTACTCTTGAAGAAGCAAGCTAGACTTTTGCAGAAAAGTCAATTGTTATTAATGATTAACAACAATTTTGCTGTGCTACATGAACAGTACTATATGTTTATCAAAATGCTAATATATAAAGGAAAACTGTAAACCCCAGTGAATATGGAAGATACTTTGGAATTGCTTGAGGTCATGGAGATTATAATCACTATTGAAGACATTGGTGCCATCCCAATTTCATTTTAATATTACATTTTGTGTGACATAATATAATCTAACATTTGCATTGTTGAAGAACTACAAAGGTGTCATTTCCGCTTTTTGTAAGTTCAAAATAGGCAACGAGAGAGTGTGTGAACAGGATAAGAACCAAACCTCGTTCACAGGAAGGAGTAGCAGAGTGACTAAACGCTTCTGTAGGGTTCTCTTCATCAGTGCCTGTCTAAGGCGCCTATAACAGAAGGTTGCCTCCCTTCCCTCCACCTCCCCAGCTACCCTGACCAGAAAGATAAAACTAAAATGAACGAATGCCACATTACCACATACTGCATGTAAGAGGAAAGACATTTAATTACCGTGAGAGAAGCCAAATTCCTAGATAGAAAAGCACATCATCAAATAATACAAAAAGAGAAAGACAAGTATCCAGAAATCAAAATTAAAAATCTAGAATGTGATGTATACTAGAAAAGAATTCAATACAGCTCTTCTGAAGACAACAAATTCCAAGAAAACAATGATTTACAACTGACAACTCAGGAAGAAATTTAAGAAGAAGAGATGAAGGTATAAAAGAAAAACAGAACCACAGATCCTGGATATGAAGATTTCAATAAATGGAACAAAACTGCTTATGAAAACATGCAAAATAGGATAGAACACAAGGAAGAAAGAATTAGTGAGGAAGAAAATAGAAATCTAGAAATGACTCAAGTAGAGGAGAAAGGTGTGAGAGTTAGAAAAAATGATGCATATATGAGGGCTATCAATCTCCATTAGGAAATGAAACCGAAGGATAATAGATATCTTAAAAGGTGAAGAGAGAGAAAAAGGGGCAGAGAATTTCTTTAAAGAAGTAATAGCTGAGAATGTCCCAAACCTGAGGAAGGAACTACATACAAAAATTCATGAAATCAATAGAATACTTAATTATCTAAGCACAAGTAAATTGCCAAAGTTTAAACATAATGATATGCAGTTATCCAGAAGGAGCTAACTTTCAGAAATAAGTGCAAAGATAAATCTTCACAATTCAGTATGTCATAGAAAAGACTGAAATGATGTTGACATATAGTATTTGAATTGTTTATTTAAATTTCCGGAAAGAAAATTTACAAGAATATATGCATGAAATATATTAAGTTCAATACTGAATATGCATTAAACCAAATTACTCATTACAGTCCTTATCTTGGTGCCTTATAGTTACAGATGGTGATGCACATTAATCATTTTTAGAACACTTATATATATATGTGAAATTAATATGACGACCTGAAACATTTCGCAGATCCTAGAATTAGATAATTGTCATAGGTTAACAGGGATTTTTTTTTTTTTTCTAGTGGATCTTTACTGCTCACATCTTCTGCCAAAGAAACACCTAAATAAGTTGTTGTTTACAGATAAAACCATTTTTCTCCCTGCAGGATTCATGAAACACATGACCGTTTGGGCTCAATATTATGCAGTTGCTTTGGTTTGTGGTTTGAGAAAGTGAAAATCTGCAACAAAAATGAAAAATGGAAAACATTGGAGAAAGAAATGAGAATGTTCAGTGATATCATTTCTTATTAAATAGTAGAACTTTTCAAAGCAGTTGAATGAGGCATTAACACACTGAGTCATTATATTTTTGTTCAATATTCAGAGTCTTCACTATTTCAGAGTAGAATATTATTAAAGCTCAGTTACTGTCTTTATAATCTAATACATTGAGGTCAGGGATTCTTTTCTTGTGCCTTTGTTATTAACAGTTTTGATATCTGATATACTTTGCTTCAATCTATATTAAAATGCATTGAGTAATCTAGTCTAGGAAAACAAGCCAGGACATGAAATCTAGCTTCCATATGATGCTGGAAATCCTATATTTATGACTTAGAAAGGGTGTGAGGATTACAAACATATAAAAATAAGTACATGATATTTGAAACATAGGGTTGGGGAAGTTGAGAAATCTGGGCTCCAGAAGAATAAAGAAAACCAAGGACACAGTGTTTTCTCTGGATAGCCCCAAGAATGTGCCATTTGCACATCCATACCCTCCCAGCGGGCCCCCCCCCCCCCAGGTAGTTCTAAGGCAAAAGAAACAACATTGCCAAAACCTCTTATATGGTCCAAGTACACAAACTTTATAACATTTGGGCATACACTTGAAAGTTCTAGATGCAGCTAAAATTGTTATTCTGTTGAATCTATTCTCTTCTGTGTACCTTTATGCCTAAAAAGATGATCTTTGCTATAGTCTCTGATGAAATCCAAGATAAACCCTTAAAGAACAGAAAAGACTTTGACCAGAAACTTACAGATCCTGGGAGACAGCAGAACCATTCAGCCACACCAAGGCACCACGTTCTGCATTGTAAGTGACCCCAATCCAGTAGAAGTCTGAATTACTCTTCATAAAATGCTGCTTGGAGACAAACCCGTTAACATAATTTTAATTTAATCTGGATATCATATTTTAAAAAAATAGATTCAGTCTTTCAATCACAAAAATTAAAATAATTTCTAACATTTGCTTGGGAGGTAATCACAAGACTCCTATATCCTCATATATCAGGCCCAATCACTTATGGAAAAAAATCTCACAAAATCTCACACATAGACAGAATGAAAAAATTATAAATGAGTTAGGATTTTCATGGAACACTTCCTTTACAGGACACAAACATTCAAACTGATTCTATATTAGTGTCTTAAGGGATAGATTTTGTGGGTATAATCTTCACAACTTAAATTCAGCCCAGATTCTGCATGCAGCCAGAAATATTTCACTTTTTCTTAAGAATTGTATAATTTTTATGATCATATGTTTCATATTCATTCCATATCCCAAAATAATGGCAAAATATTGAGAATTACATAATAAATTACAAAATCAACCAAAGAACAAAAAATTACAAATATTTAGTTTTTTTTTTTTTAAATAAAAACACCCTACTATATCATCTTCGTATTCTTTCTAAATTATTTCTTGGATTTAATTTGACATTTTCTTTGAATTTTATTCTACTAACATAAATCTTTGACAAATTTTGTGTAGATTATACAATGATTATTTCAAGTTACAGAATATTAGTAGATCATTAGCTCAAAAAACAACTCCAATAAAATCTGATTAAAGATTGAAATCAAAATATTCAGCTTACTGAAGTGGTACATTTTCCTAGGTCTGCAAACATTTAATAAACCATAATTAAATTCACCAGTTCATCTCTGTTGTGCAGCTGAAGTAGGGTGGAATTCTGAGAAGCACAGAAAATTCTACTTTCTTCCCAAGTTTTTATTTCATTGGAAATGAAGTAACAGTTGCATTGATAGCCAACCCATCTATCTTGGCAAGAACTGTATCCAGAATCTAAGAGAAAAATAACACATAGCTGTTGACTTTGGAGATTGTTTTTCAGTATGCTTTACTCATTCAAAAATTATTTGTAATTATTTTATTTTTATACCAATTCTTTGAAAAGGTATCTGAGCAAAATTCTGCATTTTCTATATAAAATCATTTTTTTCAATCTACTCTGTTTTCTACATTCTGGAATAACTAGATCTAGGAATAAAGTAGATCCTAGAGATATTTAAAGGAAGAAAATATTTTAGCATATTTCCTGAATATCAAACAATATGGTATTTGGGAGTATTCTGACACATGCAATGGATATTTGACTTTGTAAAGGAAAATATAAAAAACAATTAGCTTAATGTCTCATCCCACAGTTTACATTGTAGAGTCCAGAGCATTTATATTCTCAGTGATAGAATTCATGACAGGTGGCAGGCACTCAAATCCTTGCAAAATGAGTGGTGCTGACATGTGACTAGAATGAGGAGGTCACTGTGGGAATGTATATGAAAACATGAAAATCAAAGGGTATAAATTTCCAGTTAGAACATGAATAAGTTTTGAAGATCTAGTTCTCAACATCGTGATTGTAGTCAGCAATACTGCATTATATATTTGTGATTTGCAAAAGAAGAGTAGATCTTAATGTTCTCACTACAAAGAGAAGTAGTAACCATGAGATGTAATGGAGATATTAGCTAATACTGTGGTGTCATCACATTACAATAAATTTAACAAATTAACACTTTCTGAGTCTTAAAGTTACACAATGCTCTATGTCAGTTGTATTCCAAAGAACTAGAAAAAATTTGAAGTTAAAAAGGATAAACATGAAGTAGGTATGATCACAGAAGATGCTAAGACAATTTGGAGAACATAAGGATACATTACATTGAAAATTGTCTCTGTGCTGACTCAGTGGGTATGATTTAGATAAGGTGAAATCTATGCACTTAATTCTGAGTCATGGAAGATGCAGAAACAAAGATAAAAATATATAAATTCATGGCTTATAAGCAAACACAGTTAATTAATTCATATTAATTACTACATTACTACAACTTATTTTTGATTTATTACTTAGATTTGAACACTCAAGTAGAAAAAAATGTCATTTCAAGTTAATGTTTTCCTTAACATTAAGTATGTGAATGATGTATATTCAATATAATTTAATAATTCTTATACTGGAGAACAATGAAATGAGCTTATTTTGCAGTCAGCAGGTCAATTTGCATAATTAGATTATAACATTCCATGATGAAAACAGCAGGAAACTACCTATTGCATCCTCTACAAACCCCAAGGTTTACAAAGACTGGAACTTACCTTCCTGAATTTTGAGGGTGGTTCCTGGAGCAAATGCTGTAAGAAATGATAGAAACTATTAGATACAAGTTTGTGAAATAACAAAAGATTGCAGGTAAGTAAATTAAGCATTTATTATTAAATGTTTTCATCAAAGTTTTGAACTTTATACAGACCTATCTAGAAAAACTTACATTTTTTCAACACAATTCCCAAAGTAGCTATCAACAAAAGGCACATTACTCCTAAGACGCCAGAAATCAACCTCCATAAGGTGGTCTGAGGAGCTGTAGAGAAAGAGAAGCAGGATATTGGCTTTAAGGGAAAACAGAAGTTCTTAAAAGCAGAAACTAGCAGGGGAGAATACAAAAAGGTTTTTGGCTTTGTAACTCGATCACCTTGCCAATGAAATATTGGAAAATGCCAACAATTCATTGAAAACTCTAAGCAATGCCAGAATTTATTCTTCTGTTATTATTATCCATACTTTTCCCTCTTTAACAGATCCATCTTGATAATGTGAATTAACCAGTATTTTGGGGGTGGTGAGCATAGAAATATGAAGTTCTGCAGTAAGATGAGATCAACAGGCACACAGTTCTGTTTTTGGACTTAGAGAGTGGACGTTAACTTTTATTTTCTCAGCGAAGTATCACAAGAGGCATGATTACCACTGGGCAGGTAAGAACTGTCAGAACTCTTTAATCATGTTATTTATTAAAAGTATAAAAACTAGTAGGTATTCAGCTCAAAAATAAAATGATTTTGCCTTGTCCCAGAGTCTTTCTCCTAACATATCCATCATTCTGAAAATGTTTCCTGGTATGTGCCCTTCTCAAAATCTCAAGGCAGTCTCTGTTAGAGAAATGTCAGGTTGCTCCTAATTCTGTAGAAATCAAACAGGGAAGAAAAAGTCTAGGACACTCTGATGTGATGAATGGTTCCTTAACAAATGTAGGGTGACCCCTTGGGACCCGCATTTATTTTACATAGTTTGAATGATGGCACATAAACAAGCATTGGTTATAAGAAGTTACATTTTCTCATACCCAAAATTACTTTTTATAAGCAATACTCCTAAAACAAATGAACATTAGAAGATCCTTCATTAACTTGGGCACACTCCCTAAGAATGCTGATATGTTCTGTCTAATTTGTGAAACTGTTAATTCAGCTGACTTTTGGATGTCAAAACAAAATTGTCAATTTTTATAAACTTGTAAGTACTGGCATTAACATTTAAAATATCCTACTTATTTCTAATTGTGTTGCTCCTAATTTAACCTTAATATCATTCCCTTAAGCATTTAGTACTGTCCCAGTCAGAAGCCATCCTTTAAAACTGCTGGAAAACCTTCAGAAGATATCTTCTATGTTACACAATGAAGAAACATAAAAATAAAATTAAATGGAAAATACTTACATATTTCAAACCTAAAAATCTCACCTATTCCAGCCCTGCCCTGAAATTAGCAATATCCATGACACACATTGTCTGGGTGTTTTTATTTTCAAATTCCATAAAAGGTGCTGTACGTACCTTCTGTGATGAGGGGTGCTCCTGGTGGATGCAGGGAAGGTTCGCATGTTCTAGAAGTTCCGGGTCTGATCATGGACTTAGCTGGAAGCTTAAGAGTTCGAAAGTTGGGTAAGAAGAGAGTTAAAAGAAAAAAAGGAAATTGTGCATTTAAACAATGCTCTTGAATCACCTATCTATGGGTGAGAATGGATGGACAGTGAGAACCAGAGGCAGCAAAATCACGAGCTTCTAAATGTTCGGGGACCACAATACAGGAAATGCTCACTGTACCTGCCCAGCGCCTCCCTTTGTCATTGATCAAAGGTCAGAGGGAGGGTGCTTTTGTAATTTTTATTTTTTATTTTTTGCAAACCTAAGTGTATGGACTCAGTATAATAAAACTCCACAAATAAAATTTCCCTCTTTTAATAATAAGAAACATTCATTATTTACATTGAGCTAAACACTGATAAAAATATTAGCTCTAGCTCGTTATTTTCTGAGACTGACTTAATGAAGATACATAATTACACTCATTTTATCATTGAGAAAACTAAGGCGTGACAGGTCTAAGCAACTTGTCAAGGAGACTTATATTTGAAATCAGGCAGTAGATTTGCACAGACACATGTGATGTATTTTAAATCAGTCCCTCTCTGTGTGTCTGTATATTATGTGGATTTTCATTTTCTTTGGCAGAGTCATCAGTATTTCCCTGTCTCATTCTGTGTTTGTGATTCCTGCCTCCTTAACTCAGCTAGCGAAGGCAGGGTCAAAAATGTAGAACTAAACTGAAGTCCCATTACTATTCCATGTAAACACACACGCACGCACACCCTCTACAATTGCTTTAGCTGGTGGGAGCCACACTCAGTACCTCAATCACATTTTGCAATTTATGAGCTAAAACACATTCATATAAATTCTCATGTGTTCTGCTTATTTCCCTCATTCTTATAGGAGGCCTCTGAGTCTCCATCTGATAGAAACTGAAGAGGCTGGATACAAATGACAGTGGCCAGTGACTTAGAAAGACAGATTGACTGGAGTTTGGGCCCAATTTGGGCATGGAAGTTGTATTCCTTTGATTAAAACCAAGTGGATAGTCATGATTATCTCAAGGAAATTTTGAGACACTAAATTTCCAGAAGGATGAACATTGGAAAATTGTGGAAACCTTTCAAAATTTTTTGTGTTTATATTTGTTTTGTTTCTGTTCAGGTAGGTTTTTAAGAAAAAGTCTATTACTGATCTACATATTTGGTTCACTTTGAAGCACACTAAATTTGAGAATGAATTTCTGTGTACCAGTGTAATCAATTAGGAAACATTTGGGTGTGTGGTTGACAAATTTTCAGGTCCAATTATCAGCAAGAAATACAATTTTCAAGATGAAAAATGTCTGCAGTGAGTTTTGTTTGAAAATGTTCATTACATTGATCTTTTCTGAATTTACCTCCACTGATGTGCCAAGAACATTTTGGTAATGAATATACCAGAATGTGGCTTTAGGGAGGGAGCAAACAATGTTGCTAAGACTCAAGTAAAGGGAAATGAGGACAGTTAGTGCTAAAAACAGGAAAAAAGTCATTGTCTTCTGTTGTGACTTTTTTCTTTCACGTTTTATTTTGAAGTGAATGTAGCTTGACAGAAAGTAGTGACAATAATACAACATAGAGAGCTCACTCTTGATATTTACTACATTTTCTCCAATAGTAATATCTTGCATAACCAAAACTCAATGCTCAAAACAGGACATTGACAACAGTTCAATCAGATTTTACCAGTTTTACATGAATTCATTTTGATTGCATTTATGTGTGTGGATATATATATTTTAACAAATTTTATAAACTCATGTAACCATCATCACACAATTCTTCCTTTAATATTCTAGAAAGCATATTACCAGCAATTATTTTTTTACTCTGAAGAATACTTATTAAAAAAAGACAAAATAAATAATCTAATCCTTTCCTTTGATTGCTGTTTTCATTTTTTGAATTGGATCATTGTGAGAGAATTTTAACATTTGCTAGCACACATTACAGCCCATACTGTGCTATTTGTGTGTGTTTCATAATCTTTTTGAAGAATGGTGGCTTCCACTATTTCACTGGTGCAGAAATTTGTAATGCCCCAGAAATTCTGTTATGAGCAATACTTTCTTTAATGAAGATCACAGAAGAATACTTGGAGGTCACTTACATTTTGCCTAACTCTGACTATCCTTGTCCTAGAGTTAAAACCCCTGACATTATTTTAAACTGAGTACCCAGCTTCTTATTGGTCATTCAGTGTCACTGAGAACTTTTTAAAGCGTTCACAGGATTGCTGCTTAAGTGTCTTGCCCTCCTTTTCTAAGGAATAGAGATGATCACTTGTAGCTCCAAACAAATGAGGAAATATTTACCATTGGGAGGCCTGCTGATATCAGCTCTTATGAAACACATTGTTTTTATTTGCCCTCCGATTTGTTACCCACGATCTTTGAAATTATTATGAATTAGGATACTGCAGTGTTGTTTTAACAATTCTGTTATCATTTTGCAGGTGCAATTTTTTAATGGGCAGTTACAAATTTTATTAAGAATATTAACTAGAGAAATGATACAGGAAGTTTCCTTTTTGTGTGTGACCTTTAAAAGCCCCAAGATGACCACTTTTCATCAAGAGAACTAAACAGATAAATGCTAAAACCAAAGTGACAAATTCAGGAATAGCTTATTCAGACTTCAATGACAGGTAGAAAACAATGTGCCAGTTGTGGATATGCTTAGCTATTCGGCCCTTGACAGTACCTCATAACTATTCTATAAAGTGATATTCTACACAGGAAATGAAGCCTCCAAAGAATGGTGACCTAATTGGTAATGCATATTTTGGATAAAACTTCTCCAAATTGTGCATGGTGGAAAATGTTTTATAAAAACAACAAGGAAACATAACTTGTCACAAAATTTCTTAATGTTAGCCCTTAATGTACATCTCTTCTCACTAACGCTTCCATCACATGAACTAAAACGAGGCTTTCTCATGTAGGAGCTGCAAACAGCCTGCAGGCTGTGCTGTGGCTTTTCAACACTTTGTAGCTGGAAACAGTGTCTCTGTGGTGAGTGTTGTGGGCCTCTGGGTTCTCACTCTGAATTGAAAGGCGAAAGGTTGCAAGTTGGTTACTTCTTGATGTCTAAGGCTTGGTTTTTATTACTAAGCATCACTGAAATAGCACTGAGCCTCTTTACTAAACTTTAGGCAAAAATATTACATTGTAAAGCTCTATGGTCAGTATCTGTTGATAAAATTTAGACAGAAAGAAAAGACCAAAAAAATAAAAGACTGCATCAGTACCCTAACAGGATACTGTACAGATGAGTAAAAAATCTGTCTAGAGAATGAGCCTTCTAACTTTCGTACTCTCATGCAGTGAAGGCCAGGCAATTTACATATTCCCAAGCTGTAACTGGATAGGTAGGTAGGTAGATGATAGATAGATAGATAGATAGATAACAGACAAATATACAGGGAAGGGTACATAAAATATGATAATTTTTAACAATTTTGGCATTTAGTAATCTGAGTAAAGGATATACACATCAATCAATCTTAAAAGTCTCTCTTAGATTCCTCCAGCTCTGTGTTTTCTGTGTCTTTTCTCCCCCTCTATGAATGTAACCCACCTTTTATACCTTACCCAACAATTCTGGAATCCAACTTCCCAATTTTTAATCCAACACAAGTCTTTTCCCCTTGTTGCTTATTGTTTTGTTTCATTTTTCTCTGAAGTTCTCTAACTTCTGGATCGTTGCCATCTTTTGTTTGAAATTATCATTTCTCAGATGTCTCCATAAATGTAATGATATAACTTTTCCATCTAAGCAGAGTTTTTATTATACTCGGATCACTCTTGCTGATTTGCAAGAACTTATTGTTTTGGCATTGTGTACTTTTTATTTTGATTACTAATGTTAGTTCTCCCTGTAGTTGTTAAACCCCATGAAAATAGACACATCTTTTTGATTTTCACAATTGTGCATCTCCAATACTAAAGCTCAGTGTGGGATCTGTGGCAAATGAAATAAACATGCTCACTTTTACCACTCCAGTGAAGACTATGCATTTGCAAACTCTTTGTATCTTGTGTGGCCAGCAAAGTTAAAACATTTCCTGGTTCTTTAGAATCCTATACAATTAAAAAAAAAAAACAATTTTTCTTGACATTCACTTTATCAGGCAATTTTATCTTCTTACCATGACCACTTTTTCCTCCCAAGATGACCACAATGAGACAAAGGAAGGCTGGTATTGCGTAGAGTACATCACAAATAGGTAACTACAGTAACATGGTTTATTTTGAAAGCACTGGAAGATTTGAACATCTTTAGAATATTTAGTATCTCTGTTCCACCATGGTGAGTATTAATAAAAATACTATGGCAGTAAGGTTGCTTTACATTCCTTATCGTCATTGTGTTATTTCCTATATTACTAATATGATTTTCATTGTATTTTTACTGTACATATTATGACTTAAAGAAAAATGCATGACCTTCAATATACATTATCTTTAAAAACATAACTCATCAGAAAAGCATACTGAAATATCTGCTTTTCAAAAATCAGTTATTTTTTGCTACATGATTATCATTAAAGTTCATAAATGTGTTCACAGTGCAGAACTAATGATGATGTCATAGGTTGCAAGCTTGTCATTAACTGAAAATATCTTAAATAGAAAATAGGTTTAATACCCTAACCTACTAAGTATATTCACTTAGTCTTACTTCCCTTAATTACTCTCAGAGTATTTACATTCTCTTACAGTTGGGGGAAAACATCTAACACATACCCTCTTTTATCAAGCATTGAATCTCACGCATGTGCTGACTACTGTGCTGAAAATGAGAAACTGTCAGTAGAGAATGGGCTGTTGAACCTTGGGCTGGCATGGCTGACTAGGAGCTGTGGCTTTTTTCGTTGCCCACGTCATGAAAGTTTCATACCACATAACATTCGTCAGGGAAAAATAAAAATTCAAAGTATGGATTCTACCAAATCTCTATGATTTTCACACCACGGTAACGATCAAAAATCTAAATGAATTCTGAAAGTTAAATGTGTAACCTAGTGTTATAATCTTTCACTTCCTTCTTTCCATTTTTCCTGGTTGATTTGTATGTATTTATCAGTTATATAATCTGATATCTATCCATACTCACAGTAAATATTTAGATTTGGAATAACAAATAAGAGATTTTGCTGTGGAATTTTAAAACAGCAAAGCACTTGTCCAGGATAAGATCTCTGCCATCGAGCCAAACCCATTTCTGTCTTCTGCTGCTGTAGTATAAGTCAATGAAAAACATTTCTTGATACATATCACATTGCAACTTTGCTAATTTTGTAATAAATTTCTGTATAAAGAGAACATAAATCTTTTTCCCTGAGAAAAGGAACATAATTGCTTAAATATATTTGTTTCATTGATCAACTTCCCTTTAGACCATGTTCCACTATGTAGAAAGAATCTGGTGAAATTAACCTTCGGTTATTTAGTCATATGATTAGATGTTACTGTTAATGACTGTTTTATTCATGAGTAATTAAATTTTTAGTTTGCATTTTATTTTGGTCATTTTCTTTGCCTTTGGGTTGTAAAAATGAACAATAAGAGTAGTAGCTGTTTTGGGGCCTCCCCGGTGGCGCAGCGGTTGAGCGCTGCGCTGTGGAGCTGTCGGCATCAGCGACGCGAGTTCGACGCCCGGCCGGGGAGCATCCCACATGGTGCGGCAGACCTCTCCTGCCTCGCCC
The DNA here is from genome assembly GCA_004024925.1 of Scalopus aquaticus. Lineage (NCBI taxonomy): Eukaryota > Metazoa > Chordata > Mammalia > Eulipotyphla > Talpidae > Scalopus > Scalopus aquaticus. The sequence goes on from PVIJ01011696.1 coordinate 40,015, forward strand.
GCTGCTCCCTTCAGCAGTGTACTTCTGATCTGCCTGTTCTGCTCCCCACTCTGTCTCTGGTGAACCCTCTCGCCGCCCCACGCCTCTGGCCTGTACCCCAGCTTGTATGTTAAAAAAAAAAAAAAAACCTCGAAAGAGTAGTAGCCATTTTTACTTAGGCACTGAAGAAATAACACTTTAATTAGCCTATATAATTCTAATGACATGGACCATAAGATTGGAAATAGAAGATCAGAGGAGAGGAAATTACAGGTGTTTTAATAGGTCCTGGTGAGCCCAGAATTGGTTTTCAAAGGGATTGCCTAATAAATTAAAATCTTAAACAGGAAAATGCATTTACAAAAAGAAGATATTTGGGAAGTGGAAGCGATAAAATGTGTCACGGCACATGAAAGAGCAATCTGAGGAACAAAGACACGAAGGCGCACAGGGCCCTGTGTGGATGGAAAGAAGCTCCTGGCAGTGAGCCCGGGGCAGGCTGCTCTAGAACAGGCGCCGGGGGGTCTGTAGTGGCAGAGGGGGCCAGGAAAACAGATAAGAATCAGACTAAAAATTAATGAACAACAAAAAATAAATAAAAAAAAAAATTAATGGACAGATCATTTGTACTTCATCCAAAGAGCTAAGCAAAGCCCAGCAAGTATTATTAAAGTTAACATTCAAATTACAGTCAAATTGTAAGGATTCTTCTGACTGTCATATAGAAGATGATTTAGAGGAATATGCATCCTGAATGTCATTTTAAATTTTCTGAAACACAGGTCACCAACATTTACCAAAGAAAGTCTTAACCTTACCATTTCTTCTTCAGTATCCGCTTTAAGAAATCTTGCCTTTAAATCTGTGCATCAGTGGGGACATTCTTTCCAAAGAACTTTGGTTCTTGAGAAAAAGTAATAGTTTTCTCCAAATTGATGCCAGTTATTTGAACAAGTAGGATATTTCTGAACTATTAAAAAAGATAGAAAATAACTGAATGTCTTCCATCAGGGCAAGTTATAACCAACGTGTTTACAGAGCAAATCTTCCCTCTCAAACAAAACATTTTTGTTTTACATTGTATTTGTATGCACTTAAGTTTAGTGTTAGATTTATCTTATACTAATAATTCATCTCGTTGAAATCAATTTGGTCTTCAAGATCAGAAGAATACACAAGGGAGATAATTTTTAAATAACAAAATTAAAAATGTATCAGGAAACATAACTCAACATAAATATATACTTGTTAAAAGTGTTTAACAATAAAGAAGCAGTGGAGCCCAAAGGGAGTTATTCATGCAGGATCCCACCAAATATTAATACTTAACCTATTTAAAGCTTCCTCCCTCCCCAAAGGGCAGTTCTGAACTCAGCAATCTTGAGTCTCATGCTCAGCACTAGTGAGGTCACCTGCAAGATAAGACCTCTCAAACCTCACCTAATGGAAGGAAGCTTTACCTGAAATAATCATTCTTTCCTTTTGTCAATAAACTTGTGCCCACCTCTTTCTGTCCTGTCTTTAAAAACTCCTTATTTTGTGTAAGCCCTTGCAGATCATTTCTGGACAGAATGAAGTCCAATTCATGAATTATATAATGAAATCAATTAGATATTTATATTTGGTAATTTTGTTTTTAGCAAGACATATGACTATTCCTGAAATCCTCAGTCTTAAAAATTCAGATTTATTTACATCTGCTTTATGTGTACAGTTACATGTATCAAGCAAAATGGTTGATACAAAGTGAATTCTCTCCTCCTGTCAAGAGAATGAAGACTCAGAGAATCCAGAATTACCTGTTTTATTTTCTGGATGTCCTTCTGCATTAAATGAGTTCTTATTCACTGAAAAGAATTCAGAAAGATCATGTTTTAAACTAAAAGTGAAAAATAACTGAACAATCCTATGTGCCAGATTTTGTGCTAAATAGTAAATACAAAAATGACCACTTGCATGGAGAACTCATGGTAATGGAGACATAAACATAAAACTCAGACTATAAGTGTGACAAATTCATACAGAAATCGGTCACGTAAGGTGATTCTGTTGTCATAATAGCAATTTTTTCACAGTCAAGAAAAATATTTGAAAAGGAAAGCAAGGATCTTGGCATTCTTTATGTGATCGGATAAATGGTATTTTCTTTGACCTGTTACCTAAGCATCTGTGCTATTATCTGTAGCCTATGCTACAGAAAAGGTTAAGCCCGGTAAAAGAACAAAATCTGCTTCACTTTGTTGTTTTTAAAGACTTTCACTGAACTTGAAATAAGAGAAATTTGGGGAATAAATTTGAATAAAATCTGACCTACACAAAATAAAAAAGGAAATGAAGGAAACAATTCTTGTAAAACAAATGTGAGATCAAATAGACAGTAAGACTCATGATGTACTTTAAAATGAACAGTGATTGTCTGTGAGAAATCATCTTCATTCTCTACAGAGAACATTATAGTTGGTCAAGGAATAAAGTGGATCAAAAAATGCATTACCTTCAACAGATTTCAAAATGTGAGAAAGTATAATTCTATTTTACACAGTGACTTACACTTTACAGCTAAGAGTCCAACAGTCAAAAGAAACACCAGGCAAATGATCCTCAGAATCACTGCAATGAATTTCCATGAAGTTGGAGCAGAAAAATCTACAGAAGGAAATAAATAAATACATCTGTGTATCAGCCTCTAAATATTCCTGAGTGTTTCTCAGAAAATCAGTTTTTTCTCATTTAGGTGTAGTGAACTATACAGCTCAGCTAACCTCCTACAAAGAGGGAAAAGCAAAGGAATCTACAAATTTTGAATGTGGGACAGCTTTATTCAAAAGAATTATGTTGAAGTAAATTCCAAAGGGGTCATATTCCTGTGTCCATGGGGAGACAGGACACACATTATTCATTTGTCAATTCAGAGGTGGGAAAGAGGCAGCCAGAAATCACCAAGGAATTTTTACAAAGTCTACAAGGGTATTGGCAGGTTATCATGACGCTGGAATCCCATGCAGCTATAGAGCAAGTAGTTAACTCTCTTGACAACAGACTGTTGATTTCCACTGGGTGTTCACAGAATGAGGGAAAAATTTCAGAAGACCTGAGAGACACCTTTCTGTGGCACAGGTCCACTGGCACCGACAACATTTGTGGGTGCAGTGGGTAAATCTGTGAACAATTCCTGCTCGGAATGCTAAGTAAACAAAGTCTGCCTTTGAGAACAAATATCTAGTCCACCAGGGGCCTGGATGTCTTTGTTCAGGACCCCGATAAAGACAAGCTGAAGGAGTGATACATGTTCACCACACACCACCTATTTACTCTAACTAAGAAGAGTTCAGCTCTTATTAGGGGAGCTAGGGGAAATCTAGCTGCCTTGCACCCTGTACTGTCAATAAGTAATAGCCATCTGCTTCCAGAGAAGAAGCAGAAGCCAGCTTACACCCAGGTCCCTGAGCTGGTACAAGCCAGAGGACTTCAGCTGTCTCAGAGGAAACTGTCTCATCCAGGAGATCCCCCAACACAGGACAGATGCCCCAGGGGAAGGCTCAGCCTGCCTGAGTATCAACATTGCACTGAGTAGAACATACGTTAAAAAGATAAATCATTGACTATCAGATCTGGAGATGGAGCTATTGTAATTCTAGACAGGGGGTTTGAAATAACAATGATAGAGTCAGGCATCTAGCGGGAAATATTGAAATTGGCATAAACATATGCACTGTTTTAGCAGAGATCTAAAATTTATAAGATATAAAAGCTGGGAATACTGTCAATAAAAACATGGCATCAATAATAAATAACCCACTCTACAGACTTGTGAGTAGACTTGAAACAGCAGATAAAAGATGGTCTTTGTGGTCAAACTGAGGATTTGCATTTAGATCTCTGCGCCTTTGCTGCCAAATTTGACACTGCAGTATCTTCCTTCTTAAACTACCTAATTTGGATTCTTGAATTGTCATTCCTCAAGCCCCCAGCAATATCACCTAAACCCACTTGTCAAAGTGGAATCAGTGAAAAAGAGTGGGCCTCACCCAACCTGTATTTATCTGACAGAATTCCATGTCTTTCATTTTAAACATGAAATTTGTAAAAGATTAGTGTAATCACAATAGTGAATGTATTTATAAATTTAACTGTTCCCTCCTTTTGCCTTTTCAAACTCCAAACCAAGAGGATGTTGTTTTTAACTACTCAGATTATTTTTTCTCTTTTTCTTGTACCTAAAGAAAATTATTTTTCCAGTTTGACCTGTGGTTTTTTTGTAATATATATTTTGAATAGTCTGTAAATGTTTTTAAAGTCTAAATAAAGAAAAAAAAATAAGCTAATTTATATAATAAAAAGCTCAGTTGAATTACTGTGTGGAAATAGAGACTAAGGAGCATGATGTTACTTAAATTAGGAAGAGATGTGGAATTTTTGTTTTGAGAAAACATTTATCCTGTAAAAGAAATGGAAAATGGAAGCACTGTGAGAAAGAACACTTAGAGATAATACCTTGTAGTGTTCTTTTGGTGTTGATTTACATATGAGAAAGTGCACTATAAATTGTGGACTTAAAGATACAGTGTTAAAATACACACTGTGAAGTATGTATTTTATGTGTATTTATGCACATACCCACACATAGTGATTTAATCAATAAAGATTTCCTGTATAAAGGTAATGATAACTACATACACTGGTAAGATGAAGTGCTCATCAGGGATGAAAAAAAAGGAATCATTTGTTGAATATAGTAAATGCAGTCTTGCGTAAAGTTTAAAAAAATGTTCAGACTATACTAGGTAAGATCATTAGATTTTTCCTTATTAATAATATAGTACTCGGTAAATAAAATGTAATAATCAACAATTTAAGGAATTGGAGTGAAGTCAATTGAGGCAACAGTAAAAAATAGTAATGAATCTTAGTTAAAATCATGTATATCCATTTACTGTAAGATAAAATAGACCTAGCAAATTAATCCTATTCATCTGGGTCTCCCTGCTATGCCCTGAGTTCTGGGAGCAGACCTCTCCTGCTCCCCCCGCTGCTCCCCTCAGCAGTGTATTTCAGTAAATCTGTTAGTTCTGCTCCCCACTCTGTCTCTGGTAAATCCGCTCAGTCCTCCCTACCCATCCCATAGCTTTAGAGTACATCCCAGTTTTATTAAAAAAAATAATAACAATAATTAAAAAAAAATCTAATCATTCCACACATTGTTTTAAAAAGAAAAATATCAAGTGGTTTCACTTATAGGAGGACTATAGGGGAACCAAATAAAGGATCAGGAGGAACAAATAACAATAACGACAATAATATTAACAATAAAAATAATAAAAATAGCAGACAACCATAAATAAAAGACATTCTGTATGTGAGGGGAAGGAAAAAGGATCAAAATGAGGGAGAGAAGAGCACAAGGGACTATGGTGATGGTTCAGGGATAAATTGGTGGTGGGAATTTTATCGGGAATACACAATAATGTAAAAGATATAAATAAAAAATATATATTTAAAAATAATAAAAAAATAAAATAGTCAAAGAATACAAATTAGAAGCAGTTAAAATATAAAGTGAAATTCCAATCGCAGGAAAATAGTGAAACTGCTTATGTCCATATATTCTACTAAAATGATGGCATGTAGTTACACTTTAACTCATGCTGGCAAATAGAAAATTGAAGAAAACAAGAAAAATAATCCTCAAGTCTTGGTAAGTATAAAAATAAATATCTCTGTACATTTTCTAAGGTTTTGCTCCCCAAATATGCTATCATATATGATGGTATTTCTAAATTACAAAAAAATAATATATTTTGTGTATTTTTTATAATTACATAAATAGCAATTCAATCAAAATGTTTTCACTGATTCAAAAGTCATTGATTCAATGTTTGCAATGTAATGAAAATTACTGTTTCATATGGGGCTTTCCTGGTGGCACAGCTGTTAAGCACTGCGCTGTGGAGCTGTTAGCAGTGGCGATGCAAGTTCGATGCCTGGCCGGGGAGATTTCCCACATGCCTTAGCAGACCTCTCCTGCCTCACCTGCTGCTCCCCTCAGCAGTGTATTTCCGTCACTCTGCCTATTCTGCTCCTACTCTTCAAAATTCATGAAACAAAACTTGGCACGATAGGAAAAGGGAATAAGACATAGACATATGTATAATTCCTGCTGGTGGCTTTAAAAACCCTCTCTTAGTATGAGTATTGAAAGAATATTGAAAAAGTATAGCGCCCCTCCAACAACAGATGGAATTGAGATTTATGCAAAATTTCACACAACAGCAAAAGAATATGAATAATTTTCTGGGTTTTCTTTTAAGATTTATTTACGCATACAAGTTGGGATGTAGCCCAGAGGTGTGTGTGAGTGGGGGGAGGAGGGATGAGAGGACTCACCACAGAGAGAGAGGGGAGCAAAACAGGCAGATTGAAGGAAATACACTGCTGAGGGGATTATGGGGGAGACAGGAGAGGTCTGCTGCGCCATGTGGGAAGCTCCCTGGCCCGGCATCAAACTCCTGCTGCAGTAGCTGCTGATAGCTTCATAGTGCCGCAACTTAACACCTTGCGCCACCAGGGAAGCCCCATGTGAATTATTTTAAAATGCACACAAACCTTTCTGAGATCATAAGCATCTGTCCTATAACACAAATCGTAATAAATTAGAAACATTTAAGTCATACCACATTTTTCTCCATTTATAAAGAAATTAACTAGAATTAATAAACAATGACTGTGAACTTGTATGTGTGTGTGCATGTAAATTGTAAATGTGTGTGTGTTCATGTGTTTTTGTTGAAAAGAACACTGCAACTGTGTATGAAAAGTGGTTATTGACTCATGAGGCTAAATGTGTTTTGAATGTGGGCAATTAATTTCTCCCTTTAATTTTCATCATTACTGTTTTTACTAAATTAACAAACAAAAGTCTTAAATATTATTATGCTTTTTGTTCATTGATCACTGTATTTTGTGACTTCATCATTTTATACTGAGGTAATCATTTAAGTCTTTTCCCATTATATTATATGCACATTTCTTTGGTATTAGTGAACTTTTTATTTTATGTCATTTATTTTTATTTAATATTTTCAATTGAGGTAATACTTGGATAGCCTCCTCAGGTAACTCCACCACATATCACCCAACACCAGACCACCCATAGTCTACAACCATAGTCCATTATGCTTCCTTCCCATCTGGATGCTTCTGTTCTGTAGTCAGCTTTCAGGGGTTTGGTTTTTACTTGTTTTTATCTCACCTCTAGTTTGTTTTCTCTATATTCCACATACTAGTGACAACATCTGTATGTACAATTTTTTTTTAAATTACCTCGTTGAATAGCAAAATTTCAGTGAACAAATTTTAACAAAGTGTTTCTTTTCCCAGGTTTTGCTTTTACTTGAGATTTCCAATATTAGGATCCATAAAGGAGAATGACTGCTAGATATGATTTTCAAATATTGGTCTAATAATATTTTGTGCCACAAAAGTAGAGTCTGAATCTATTTAAGCTCTATTTGCATGTGTGATTAATTAAATAGTTGGATCTTTCTATACATAGAGCTTTCTTTTTTTTTTTTTTTCGATTGAAATGACATTGGTTACAATAAATGTAGTTCAGAGGAATTTTCTCTACTTCTTTCTTAAAAGATCAATGACTTTGATATTAATAGAAGTTAACGGGTTTGCGTTTTCTGTCCTGTGGCATAAAAAAGCACTAGATTTTCAAAACATTTTTTCATTAATGAATATTTATTAGTTATCTATATTGGTTTATTTTCAATAATAAATGTAAAAATTGAGTAAGAAAAATATTTGAGGTCAAAAAGCTTCTTCCTTTGATATTTATTTTATCATATTTACCTATAGTAGCTTGAATTACGATTCTTACAGATGCAAAAGTAACCCATATTTATCAGTTTAAAATCTTTAAAAAACATCAAAAGAAGTAAAATGAATACAATTTTAAGCTAACGTAAGAAATAACTTTGTAAAACCGTCAAAATGTTTGACATGGTATCTATCACACAAAGAATAAAACAATTTTGAAAATGTGTATTTGATATTAATGTGAATCTCATTTAGTGCCACTTTTGGTTGGCTGGTTATGACATGACTATGAAGAATGGTTCTTGGGCATTGATGGATGCAAGCACTAAGACAGGTAATAGTTGAGGTAATACTTGGATACCCTCTTCAGGTCATACAAGTACTATCTAGTGATGAAATGCAGCTCCTGCCTTAGAAATGAAAGGGTCAGCAAGAGACAACACAAAGTGCTCAAAGAATAACCCAAATGCTGATTGAATTCAGAATATAATAAAGTGCACTCAAATTAATAGAAGTATATAAAGCTGTTTTATTGATAATCAAAGACATTTAATTATGTCTGTGATATTGTAAGGATGGAAAAAAGGACTGACCATTTAACATATATATTGGTATCTGGTGTAATTTAGGCAAGACTGAAGAAAAGCCCATCTAGAGATGAGACGGAGATAAATTGAGCAACAGTAGAAGAGTTTCCTGTGTGGTTGCTTCCAGAGCTCTCTTATTCTTGACCACTGTGCTCACCTGTCAGTTTCTCATGGGAGGGACAAAGGCAGTATTAGCCTGAGTATTTCCTACTTTCTGGACTCTAGACCTATACCATGGACTATCAGAAATTCTAAAATCTAACTTCCTTAATAAGAGAGAACATCCACTCCTTCCCAGGATATATATACGTGCTCTTCAAAGATCAGACAGTTTCTTCTAAAATTCAGGTATTTATAATTTCCCAGAAATTTATTTTATTTTTCAGCTTGTTTCTGTAGAATTTTGAAGGAAATGAGATTAAAGAAAATTAAAGTTATCTATTTGAAAACAGAATATTAATTCAACATGCAGGTACATATATAATATGTATATTGGCAAATAATAAATATGTATGTTGGATTTTCAAGTAAATTGTGTCTGGACACTATTTCTTTATGTGTCATTTGGGATAACAGTATGGCTTACAGATAGGGGAAGGGGACAGAAAAAGAAAGACATGAGAAAAGACTGATTTAAAAGAGAAATGCTAAGAGGAGAATAAGGTGTGACTGAGTTACCTATACAAGCTATTTTTTATATTATTCATTGAAAATAATTTTATTACTATTGTAACTATTATTACTTGCTATTACATCTTATGACTCTTAGACATTGTTAAGTTATATGAAATATGAGCTTAAAGAAAATTAGAAAGGAAATTAAAATTTCAGAGGAGAAATCATAATTTATCTCCTTGTAAATGTTTCTTTGAATATTATGAACTTGGGTCTATTACCTTCTGGTAAGATTATTACAAATATCTCATACTGATTCCTGTCAAATTTTCTAAAATGTTATATTGAGGTAAAACTCTTTGCAAATTTCATTACTGCCAGGCTTTATTTAGTATATAAAATATTAGCTTTAAAGAAAATCTAAGTTTTTTTATATCACGTAAATAAATCAAACAAGCAATTATAGTAAACAAAGATTAATAAGATAGATCAAGGACATCATAATAAAATGGGGAGATATCAGTATGAGAGGAGATATTTGATAGAATGATGACCAATAAAGACTGATTAGAAAAATTAGAAGAAGGGATTTTTATTTAAGGGTCTGTGAGTTTTATAAATTGGTGAAATACGAATAACTTTAAAAGCTAATATTACAATGAGCAAAAATAGGAGAAAATATACCTGATAAGGAAGAATTGGTATAAAACACACAGATTAGAGAAATACTTATGTTATACTGAAAAAGGAGTGTATCAATGAAATTATAGGAAAAGTGAGGAAGGGAAAGTAAAAGGGAGGCGGAAAGGAGACCCCAGCCGGGGAAGGTGTCTGTATGTAGGGTGTGAAGATAAATTGCTTTTTGAGGATGTCAGTATAGAAAAAGATCATCTATTGCATTTTTAATTATCAGTGAAAGACAATTTTATCACTAATAAAATGGAAGATTGACAGTTTTACATAAGGCATATAATTGTGAATAGACAGCATTAAGAAGTCCAGTAATAATATACCATAGCAATTCAATAATTTGAAAAAAAATTCATATTTTTTCTTTCTTAAATATTTTTAAGCTGGGATTATATCCAAATTACTAGGTCTTTGAATTCATTCCCAAGACTATTTCATTCAATACTGTTTTTACTAGTCATTTCACAATTTACACTCATTAAAAATATACATTTTTTTTGTTTCATATTCTTTCTACTTTTCAGCAATGAGTGACGCAATTTATTGTAATACACTACATCAATATCCATCTCAGTCACCAGGATGTCAAGAATATGAAATAACTGAAAACTTAAAAGAAGGTCTATCAAAAAATTGTCATACAGGTATGTGTTTTCTGCATTTTCTTTTTAAAAATTGTGTTAAAGACATACAAGTTGGTGTATTATTATGCCCACAGGCACTCAGATGCAACTCTATTGCAATTTAAATGTTTACCTTGAATAAAACAGGGAAAATAAAAGTGGCAAGAAGAGATTAAAACTTTTTCCCTATGAAGCTTAGTACTTTCCTTAAATTGTAAATGTTGAATAAATGCCTTTTAATTACTGAAAGATTTGATTGAATTATGTAATTTATCTTTTTCTGAGATTTTAAAATATGAACATATGACAGTACATTTAGGAAGCAAAAAGTGAGAAAATATATAATTATGTTAATGGGATGATTAGAATAATGTACTAGAATTAATGTACTGGATTAGAATTAATGTACTAGAAAATATATAATTATGTTATATATATATAATTATGTTATAGAATGATTAGAATTAATGTACTAGCTTTATTTTGTCTTGATGCTGTGAATGGATTATTTTGCCATGAATGGATATTAATGAGTTTTTCTAAGAAGAACTGTTGTTTTTTACTGGTGCCTCAGTCGATTACATTCTAAGTTTTCGGTGGTTGATTATTTCATTTTATTTATGTCATTACCAGGTGATTAGTGAAGAAGTATCTTCCAATGTTATCTACTGTATTCTTAATAATTCAAAAAAAAATCTGTGCTTTAGAATTTACCTATAATATACTCAATAGTTACTGATATTTCTTTATTATTATTCCTAATGAACAATTCATCTTACTAGTACATATAGTAACCATTAAACTTATACAGGGAAAAATTATAAACTTACCTTAGTTACAACTTTATGCTTTGATTATTCACACCCACGGACATGAAGCCTCTCCTTGAGCATTTCTTTCGCTCTCAAACTTCATCAGTAAATCCTGCCTGCTTTTCCTTTAAATTATGAAAATTCCACCATTTGTTGATTCTGTTCCATGCTGCCATCTCTTTTTTATATTATCCCAGTAGATGCTCAACTGATCTTTTTTTAAAAAGATTTATTTTTACTATTATGCTTTCAAGAACTGGAGTGTACGTCAGAGGTGCAGAGGTGAGAGGATTCACCAGAGACAGAGTCGGGGGCAGAACAGGCAGGTCTACTGAAAAGTACACTGCTGAGGGGAGCAGCAGGCGAGACAGGAGAGGTCTGCTGTGCCATATGGGTCAGCATCCTGGCCCGGGATCTCAAACTCATGCTGCAGTGACAGGTGATAGCTTGGTAGTGCTGAGACTTAACCCCTGAGACACCAGGGAGGACCTCAATTGACTCTCTATCCTCTCTTCATACCCCTTTCACATCCTCCTCTCAGCTTCATCTATCTCTGTAGCAGCAAAGAGTACTCAGGTCCTGCCTAATGAAATGTAAGCCCAATAGTCATTTCCTCTGCTAGAGAGCTTCCAGGTTCATCAGAGAAAAAGTCAAAATCTGCTCTGACAGCCAAAGTCTGTAAGTCTGTAAGTTCTGATTCCTGTTGGGAACCTGCCTTTCATGTTTTATTGTTTACTATAAACCATGGTTTTTAAAATCATATGTGTGTGTGTATACATATATATATGCATATAACATATCATATACTGTTATATATATAATATATATATGTCCATGTTTTTATTGATAGCATTTCTAGTTTATGTCTCTTACACATGTCACATCTCTGCTGAAATGTTCCATGTGTTTAGGTGTGAGCTGTGCTGTGTAGTTTACTATACCCAAAAGGGAATCTAAACTCTGACCTTTAGGTTGATGTCATGAGGTATACATATCTCTTTCCTAGATCTTCCTTCTCCATCTTTATGGAAAATCAGTACAGTGATTCTGGGGATCATTTGCCTGGTGCTTCTTTTGTCTGTTGGACTCTTAGCTGCAAAGTGTAAGTCACCGTGAAACACAGAAATATGCTATTTTACCACCCACATAGCAGACTCTATTGAGGCTAATGCAGTCTTGATCCACTCTATTCCTTAAGCAAATATAAAATTCTCTGCCAAGACAGAAAATGATTTCTCACAGACACATCAAATTATTGTTCATTTAAAATTTTCTCATGATGTATTTATTGCCTATTTGTTCTCATGTTTGCTGTACCAGAAAAACTTGCTTATACTGATAATAGAATTTCCTTCTGTTTCTGTATAATCTTTTCATATTTATAGTTTGATTTTTATGTTTGTCTTTACTAAATTGAGTTCTTCGTGAATCATTTTTGCATCTTCTTGTAAGTGCAGTACCTGGCACACAGGATTGTCCAATTTTCTTTCTCTTTGAGGTTAAAAATGATCTTTCCAAATTTAGGGAATCAAAACATAATTTATGTAGAAGGACATCCAGGAAATATCTCCTGCTGCAAAAAGGAAAATAACACAGGTAATTTTGGATGTCCTTAATGATAATTTTATTTTCAGATGTCTCATTGATTTTGTTTGACATTTAACAGTTTATATGTTGTGTAGAAAGGAGTGAAATGTACTTGTAGAACCGAGTATTTCCCAGGTAGTCATATGCATTGTTAAAAACAAAATTAACAAATATAAATATCTAATTGGTTTTATTGTATAAATGATGAATTATACAACAGCCTGTCTAGCAAGTAGAAAGTATCTGCGAGGGCTTACACAAACTGGAGAACTTTTAAGGAAGATAGATGGTTTGACAAGGTTATCCATAAAAGGAAAGCAAGATCATTTCAGGCAAAGCCTCCTTCCATTGGGGAAAGTTTAAAGGGGCCTCATCATGAAGAAGGGTCAATTTAAGTTATGTTTCCTGCTTAGTAAAAGATCTGGCACACAGGACTATTTTTATTTTTGGTTTATAAATGATCTTTCTGAGTTCTCTTCAGTGAATCAGAACTCATCTCATGCAAAAGAACATCCAGGACATATCTATGACGACCAGGAAGTAAATAAAAAAGGTAACCTTCAAAGTCTCTTGTCATAATTTTATTTTCAGAAGGGAAGAGAGAATTTACTTTCTATCAGCTACTTTGCCTGATATAGACAACAGTAGAGTTGTAAATAGATAGGAGATATTTACAGTCAGAATGAGAGTGGGATAAAATTACCACAAAAATGAAAAAAATCTTTCAGACAAAGCCAACTTCCCTCAGGGCGGGACAGGGTGTTTTATCATGCAGATGACCTCATAGTGCTGAGCAGGAA